>NDGM011205631.1:605-11920 GCA_002564305.1 Octomys mimax | reverse complement strand
CATCTTCTTTCCATATCTGGCACTATTCTTATCCTCCTGGACTTCCCGAGCACATGAATGCGACATAAGCCTCACCTCTGCCTTGCAGGGCAGGCGGGAGGACTGGGCAGTGTGGAAGTGGTCACAGTAAGATGCTGGCCTCTCACCCTTACTCTGTGCTGCTGCCCAGGGTCCTCCACAGGTGGCCTGACTTCCAGTCCTAGGCTAGGATGATGGTAATTCTCCTGAGAAAAGCACTGCATGGCGAGACTTGTAATAGAGTCTACAGCTGGCCTTGGCCAGATAGCCCCAGCCCAACCCACGTTTTCTGCCTTATTCTGAATATAAAACATCATGACTTCATATGTCAGCCGTGAGACCATCCAAGGGAGACCAGGGTCATCTTGACTCATTTTGCCACTCCATTATGTTTGAGAGTCACTATAATTTATAAGTAAAATGAAAGCACAGGAATTAGGTGTGGAGACTGAGAAAGGTGATGGGTGCCAAGAATGTATTCTGTGTCTGTGCTCAGCCCCTGTTGGGCTGGAAGGGAGAAAATGATGAGAGATGGCGATGCATCATCTGGTTCTCCTGGGGATGACCGTGAGATCATACAAGAGGATCGTGGAGGAGTCAGAGGCCAGGAAATGTGCGTGTGCTCAGAGTTTCGAAGGAAGCAGCAGACAATAGGCAGCCCTGTTGGCTCAGACGTGCCGAGTCCAGAAAGAGCCTGCAAAGAAGCAGGCAAGCATTTGGTTCTGAACTACAGCACCTCCTCCCCTAGGAAAACCTGGGGCATGCTGGGTGACCACACAGTGCCGTGCTGCCTGTGGAGAAAGCCTTTTCAGTCCCACGAAAGAGATCATCTAGGGTAACTTCTGCGGAGGTGGTTTGTTGACAGTTGGTCAGGGGAGACCGGAACGAGATCACAGTCAGTAATTGGTCAGCTTTTCCTTCTTGGGGCCTGCGAATGAGAGGTGGGGGGTCTTTCCTGTAAGAAGGCGATTATCATCTGTGGAGTTCCAGTGGCTGGTTTATAAAAAAAGAAGCTTAGGCACACTGGGAAATGGTTTTAATGAAATGAGATTTAGCCAGAGTTAGATGTAAACGTCATTGCCAGGAGGCATTATGCCGAAGCCTCAATTAAATTTTCCATTGGATTATCTGATGATAAGTAGTTGTACCCTTGGGATTTATTGTCTTTGATAAATGGCCCGAGTCCAAACTTTAAAGCAACGTAGGTCGTAGCATAACAGAGTCCTGGAAATAATGAGATACGCCCCCACTAGATACAAAGCACTGAAATTACCCTGGTGGGAGCATTTATCTTAGAGACTGCTGGGGATGATCTCCACCCCACGCAGGATGTGTGGGCTTTCTAGCTGCATGCCGATGGCAAGGCTTTCCAACTTTATAACTCCTTTCAGTGCCAACAGAGTTTTCAGTGTCGGCAGGAAGGAGTGGCTGCCTTCCAAGACCTACCTTGCCATGTTGCTGATCCATCTGCTTCCTCCTCCGTGGACTGTTTTTGTCCTTTGGCTGCTAGAAGACAGCCTGATGGCTTCCTAATTGGGTCCCCAGGCAGAGTGGGAGCACCTGTGTCTGGAGGTGTTTGGTACAAACAAAGGACTCCGCTTCTGTCACTAAGATCTACTTGTTTCTGCGCGTGCCTGTGTGCACCTGCGAGTGCGTAAGTCTAATTCTGCAGTCGTCTTCCTTCCAAGTATTATTGGTATCCACGAGGCACCTTCATTTAAACAAACCTTGTGTCCAAAATTCAGTACTTTATGCTTTTAGCTAAATGGCTGAAAATGAAATGAATGTTAAATACCAGTAGCTCCCATTCTAATCCAGTGTCCAGACCTGAGACAGGTGATATGGGCTGCTTTGCGGAATTATGTTTGACTTTCAGAAGCTGTGTACTGATGCTATTTGCAGCCGGGTCACTCTAGTCTCAACCAGTGTCCTCTTCCCCTGCCTTCTCTGGAACCATGATCTTCAAGCCTTCCCCTCCGGCTAATTTGGCATCAGCCCCAGGGTGTTCCTGGCATGGATGACTCCTGCAGCTCTGTAACAGCATCAGGAGAAGTCATACATTTTGATCCATCAGCGTTTAACCTGCTCAAAGCCCTGGACCTTGTCTTAATGGCTCTGGAGAATGGGGAGATCTCTATGGTGGCAGGGTGGAGAACACAGTTGGCCTGGCGTCCCCTGGGGCATTTTTGTGCTTATAAACTCTTTCCTCAGTGGATATGCTCAGGCTGTCCTGAAATACCTAACTGTGGTTGTGCTCATGCAGTCTTGGCCCGGAAGGTTCTAAAATTTCCGCCTGGCCCGGAGTGTGGTTAGATGTGGTAGCAGAGTGTGTTGGAGTCAGCTGATGTGTCACCAGCTTGTTTTCCTGACCCCGGAGGGAGCCTAGCATGGTCACGGTTCCCTATGTTGATTATTTTGGGTGACTGTATACCCATCTCGTGTCAGTCAAGGAAGCCATGTTGACCTCTTGTTAAGACCTGTGTCTGCCTGCTTGCTGCAACCCATAAACACCACCACCTCAGGGGATTTTCCTTGCCTTTCTTTGCCTTTCAAAGGAAGATGCTTGCCTTTGGCCAGGTGGAGAGAACTCTGTCCCTGGTTCCCCTGAGACTGCTAACCTGGTGGGTTCCACAGCTTTAATGGTGCATGCAGCCCCATCTAGAATGCCAGGTGGTTCTGTGCACTTAGTGTAAGGTAGCCTGTTTAGATAGTAGGCCAGGAGATGCAAGCTTGATTAATTTAGGAGCAGCAGCCTTGCTGGGGTTCTTAATCCAGAGCGTCCCTCTGCTCCTAGGAAATCTGTCTCAGTAAACTGCAAAGCTGCTTCACTTCACAGAGCAATCAATACTAAAGTGAGAGTGCCCATTCCATGGATCAGGACATCAGCAGAAATTCAGAAGACGAGAGTGTGCAAGAGATGGTATTAGCGAGACTCACATTTCAGTACAGGACATAAAACAGCGGGCTGAAGTAGTTTGGCTGACAGCCATCATCTCTTCCATCAGCACTGGGAGTGGGCAGGGAGAGGCATTTAGCGGGGACAGGGTTTTATAGCCTAAAACCATCTTTCCTGTCCTGGGCTCATGCCTTTGTGCTGCTTATTTAAAACTGCACGGCCTCTGCCTGACCTGCAGAAGACATAGTGAGCTACCATGCCAGTGTCACCAAGGGCTAATTTGGAATCGTTGTCATCCTCTACCAAGCGTGGAACTAGGGACAGTCACAGTATTATGGGCAGCAAAGTTAGGCAGGAATATTAGAGGCAGTGAATCGGGCCTAAGTCCTCCAGGGAGGCAATACGGAGGATGAAAACATTACACTTATGGCTGGTGGCCCACCTACTGGTGGCCAGGCCTGGAGATAAAGACAAAATGTCCAGCCCTACATGACTCTCTCAGAGATAAACAAATTAACATTAGCATCAGTCTCCCCAGTGGGCCACTGGAACCCCCTAGTTCTTTGTTTCCATATGCACTTGCTACATGACCCGCTTCCTCATTGGGTCAATGTTACCTAAACCTGTAATCTTACTAGTTGATCATAGTTTACCTTGCATTATGCCCACCATGTGATTTTGTTCTATAAAACTCTTTACTCTGTAAAATATGGTCCATGCCAACCGACATGCAACCCCTCCTGTCTCTCAAGAGCTGTTCTTATTCCCCTATAAATCTGTCCTACTCTTAACCTTCATTGTTACTAAGAAGTTATTCTTTGATTATGGGGAGCAGGAACTCAGTGTCTCAGACGTCTCACAGGTTGGGAGCCCCTTTTCTTTCCCCTGTATCAACAGCATGTGCTTTGCTGCCAATGAAGTCAGCTGCAGGAGACCTGAATGTCCAGGAATGCTGCACCCGAGTTCTTCATTCCACTCCCTAAAATTTCACCAAGGAAGCAGCCAGCTTCTCTACACAGCCATCAGAATAAAGGCTCCTTAGAGAAACAGCAGCAAGGCCACCTCCGGGGCCCATCCTCCTGGGGCGGGTGGGGCTGGGGCTTGCAAACAGCCCTGCTCTTTCCCAGAGCAGCAGGACTGTCTCCCTACCCTTGCTGGCTGAGCATCCTGCAGCTGACCCCTATCTACATGGAAACTCTCTAAAGGGAGCCTGCCTGGTGTGGCTCAGAGTCCACGCCTGTGCCTGTATTGGTACAGTGTTTTCCTGTGGTCTCTCACATCAAGGTGTCCACGTGGGCTGGGCCAGCGTTCTCGTTCCCTTTACATGCACCCTGTGCGCCCTTACACTTGCGGGGAGAATGTCTAGGAGAAGGGGAGGGAGATGAGCCCTTCTGAAGGCCCTTAAGCAAGAACAAGCTTGCTGTATTTGAGGAACAAAAAGGCCACGTGGTGTTGCCAGCTCTGTCACTGCTTTGGCCGCCTGTGTACCTCGCCTGTGTGTCCACCCGCAGATGACGAAGCCAGGAGGGGCAATCTGTTTCTTCTGCCAGATGATCACTTTTGCAGCTACTCCACTTGGCTGTAGTGGGCCCTGGATTGTGCAGAATCCCAAGGAGGGATTGAACCACGTGAAATGTCCACCTTGGAGATCAGGAACTGTCGACCATCAGCAGACGAATGTGATTCATTCTTGGTTAAGCTGTCCGTGGATGCTGTGTTAGGTCAAACCAGCCAAGACATGGCTGCTTACAGTCTGCTTAAATTTAACCCTGCCACTCTCCTGCATAAATCCTACCTCTGGTTCCTCCCTATCCTTGGGGTAAAATCCCAACTAGCAGATCCTTTCAGGGACACCTTCACCTGTTTGCCAAAAACTCATACACTTTGCCCCTGTCCCCATATCATGCCCAGGTTTTTGACCTCGTATGAATTCTCAAGCAGCCTGTTTCCACTGATTTTCTTTCCTGGGTCTTTCTGTATGCCATGAGTTTATATTAAATTTTCGCATGGTCTAGTTGCGGACTGCGTAAGGTTGTGACTCCCAGGTTATCGTGGTGCTATAAACTCTATCTGCACATAACTGTGGATGCCTGGGTGTGGACCCTAGAAGCCACCGCCTTCTGGCCCTAGCTGGTCCTGCATGTCTCTAGAGACAGAGCTCTGCTGGCTCTTCCACGTCTCCTGTCCTCACTTGTCCTTGAACATCTCCTAGAAGGGACGCCAGTGCTCCTGCCCTTAGGAGCCTGAGACAGTGACCACAGTGCTGTGAAAGCCAGATGAGTGGCTACTGCTTGGGGTCTTTTCTTGACATTTGGGTGGCTTTTCCAGGTCCCTTTTGTTCCCTCCTGGGTCCTCGTGTGAACTGTACCCTGGTACTGATTTATTTTAATGAAAACATGTATTTTTTATTTGGTATGGTAGCACTTTTCTGTGTTCTTCCCCAAGTTTTTCAAAATTTTTTTCTAGCCCCTTTATGAAATCTTTGCCTTGTGTCTCTAAAGGCTTTTGCTGAGATGACTAAGTGGACAGTAGCAGTTGCAAGTTTTGCTGCAGATGGGAGAGAACGTATCTCTTGTGGGATGCAGGCTGCCAGGGGCAGGTGTCCCCACAGATGGGGAGTCTCCCTGAGAGGCAGGCTGCTTGGTTCTAGCTAGGCTGGAATGGATGAGGAGGCTTATTTTACCTGCAGTCTTTGTGCTCCTGGGGCCAAGTAGAATTTTGGAGGTTAAGTCTGTGGGATCCTTGAAGTTGTCTGGCCAGTTTCACAGCTCCTTCCGCTGCATCTGCCCCCCACATCTGTGGGTGGCCCTGTCTTTGACAAAGAGCAGAGCTGTAGAGAGCCCTGGGGTTGCCCCTCAGGGGCTCCCTTGCTAGACTGTCAATGCAGGACAAAGAAGGTTTTGTGTCTAGTGAAGATTGCTTTGGAAATATAATCCCAGGAGAAGTTTAAGGCAGATCAGGGGACCCTGGGAAAACAATGTCCTTTCCTAGCTTCTGCACCAAAAGTAAAGAACAAGGAGTTCATAAGAAAAGAGAGTATTTTTACCTCTTCACAATGACCAGTATTTTCTCTGTCAAACCCCTTGTATTTTTTCTCCTTTGAAAATTTATGATGACTGAGTAATTTACAGCCTGGTTGGCTCACTATACCTCAGAATGATGCTTCTACACTTGTCTGCATCTACTACAGGTCGACAAATGGCAGCCTACAAGGGAAGAAGCTGCCACCCTAATCCTCCCTGTCCTGTGTCTGTCCTGCCTCTGCTGTGTCGTTCATGGGCTGTGGTCGAGACAGTTCTCCCTGCACTCCTGGGTCACCAGGAGAGTGGTTGCTCTGATTCTTACTCACTCCCCTTCTGGGACTTTGCGCCCTACCCCCACCCTCCCCAGAAGGCAGAATTCAGCTACCAGCACCCTAAGAGGAGCTCAGGGCCAGTGCTGAGAGACAGCCATGGAGCAGTGGCCATGCGCCCCCCACACTCGTTGCCCAGAGACTGGATCTGACCTCAAATACCTTTTCACTTTTTCCTATTCTCTAATATTTACAAAATCAGCGTGTAAGTGCCTGGCTCTGGAATGCCTGGAGAGATCAGGCAGCTCCAGGCCCACATCCTGGAGGGAGCAGTTGGTCGAGCTGAGCAGTATCTGACCCTTTAGCCAGTTGCCAGCTTCACATTGCCCACCATTCCCTCTTGGCTCCCTTCTCTGGTAAGTGGCAAGGGCTGTCTTCTTCAGATTTGCGCTGTTGCTTCCTTGTGATTCAATTTAAAGAAAACTGACGTGTTCCTTTCCTGTATCTTTATTCCAAGTGAGAAAATGAAAAACAAAGAAGGCAGCATTTCAAGGAAAAAATGAGAAATAGTGTAGTATTTCTTTTTAGAATTAAATCACTGAAAACACGCTTTTATGATTAAAATGCCAACAAAATGTGTCTCTGTCAAAAGGACACAACTCAAAAGATGATTAGGAGGGTGCATGCCTCACTCTTGGGTCACCCGCCTGGTCCCCATAGCATTCAAGCTCATGAACATATCCTGAAAGGGACATTTCTCAGTGACAGTTTGGTTAGCATTGGAGGTCGGAGCATTTGGCGTCCCCAGCCTTTGCCAAGGCGTGACCTTCAGACGCTATGAACACCATCTGCCAATATCACTCGGTTCTGCAGGTGGAGAAATGCACCCTGCGGGGCTGGCACATAGATGCCCATGCCTGTGATGGATGTGGTGAAGAGTGCCTGGCTCCAGGCCATGGGTGTGCTGTGGAGGGGCCGCCCGGTGACACATGTCACCAGGCTCTGTGTTCTGGCTTTGTTCTGAGGCTGATCAGTACCGCTCTCCTTGGGCAGGGCTTCCAGGGTTTGTAGAAGTTGAAGCAGAAGAAGAATCCCCCACTTGTTCTTATCACATCTTTCTGTTGCAACTTGCCGCAGTCCCTTTGATGTAAGAGCTGGCAGGAGCACCTGGCTTGCCTGCCAGCATGGTGTTGGGCATGATCAAAGCGGGATGCCCAAACTTCCTGCTGAGAAATGTCTGCACCGCATGGCACCGCCGCAGTGGCTTACTGGACCCCCTTCCTTACTGGATCAGTTTTGGTGCAGATGGCATAGTGCACGTTGTTGTGTGCGATTGAGTCTCCAGAAACTACCATGAAGTAGCCGCAAGGCAAATTGTTGGGCTGGTTGTGCAGTAGGACAGACTGCTATCAGCCCACTCTTAAGGCTGAGGCATGCCTTGATTTAATAAAACACTGGGGGACACACAAGTACCCTCGGCTGACGGGGTCCCAGGCTGTTTAGGGATCTCAGCTGGGCCTCTTTCAGGTAGGGGCCGGCAGCAAGGCGCTCTGGGGTTGTCTGCACGGCTTCTCGGATGTCTCAAGAGCTGAAGGAGCCTGCATAGTCAGGGTCAGCCCTGAGCACAAGCAGAAGGCAGCCCGGGCTGGTTTCGGGTCCTGTGAAGAGCAGCATAGTTGTTGGAAGCAGACGGGACCCTGGACAGGTTCACTCCAGCTTTCAGACCACGCTGCAAACCTGCACAGAGGTGCTCTTCGGGCACTTCTAGAAACAGCCGTCCAGGGGGGACTCTCAATCCCTGAGACTGACGGAAGATATGAGCGTGTGCAGAGTTCAGCAAGCGGTCCTGACCGATGTGATACGTGACTGGTTTTGGAACAAAGAAGAATTTATACTTAAAGAGATATAAATGTATTGGAATTTCTGTTGTCTTGGTATTGATAATCTTACCTTCAAAAGAACAATAAGAAGGGTGGCCAGAGAGGTAGCTTAGTAGAATAAGTGCTTGCCTGGCAAGTGTGGGATCTCGAGTTCAATCCCCGGTACCACAAAAAAATAAAAAAAGAAAGAAAGAAAAGAAAAGAAATACTGAATAAAATTGCTCAAAGACTGACCATTAAGAATGAGTTTATTGGGCCCGCAAGATAGCTCAGTGGTCTAAAGAACCTCCTTAGGCAAGCTTAGGCAAGCCCAGGGACCACGGTTCCATCCCCAGCACCATATGCCATACCAGCCCTGCCCCCAGGGTGGGCTGAGCCAGCCACACACACAAAAAAAAGTTTATTCATGCATAGTTCATGTAGTTGTAAGTTATCATTTTATGTGAGTGCTACACTCAGATCTGTCCTTTAAAACATATATGCAAGTCCATCTGCGGTTGCCATGATAAAAATGCAGGGATTCAGGAGATTGAGATTGGATAATGTATAAGGAAAATAAATTTGTTTAGGTCACAGTTTGGAAGGCTGATTGTCCAAATAGCACGGTCCTTGCTCTGGTGAGGGTCTCCCAGGGCCGTGACATACCTTAGTAGACAGCATCATAGTGGGCGTGCCTGTGGCTCAGTCACTTTCTTCTCTGCTAAGACCCAGTACCCAACACCTATAACCCAAAGGAGGAAAAATATTTGTGCTCATGATTACAGGCCCTGGTTAGCTTACTCCAAGATAGAAGCTGCACTGTGGAAGACTCTGGCCTGAAAAAACCTGCTTATGTCCAGGAAGCAGAGAACCAACAAGAGCCAGGCAGAGAGCCGTCCCTTCCAGGCCATGCCCCCAGTGACCCCCCTGCAACCACCCCCCAGACACACAGCTAGCTGCTCTGAATGCACAGTTGCAATGCAGTGCCCCCATGGTCTAGGCAGCTCCCTAAAGAGGCCACTGTGGAGACATTCTAGACTTAAGACATAATAGCCTGAAAGAAGGGGAGAGACCACCAGGAGACACAGGAACCCAGAGCCATTCGGGAGTCAGCTGTCTTTTTATAACTTCCCATTCTCACCCTATCAGCATTACCCCATCTAAGGACTGTACTGTCCATGCCCTCATTACCTCGCACTAAGTCCCCCTGACTGAAGGCTGCACTCGCTGTTCGTACCCTCCCACTGGGTGCTTCCATCGCGTTATCCATCAGGCACCTAGCACATCAATCGCACGTGCACGCTTGCTGCATCAGGACTCAGATATCCTCGGGCGGTGAGACAAATTTACGTCACTTCTATAAAAAAACAAACTGAAGTTTATTGGTATAGATTTTCATTAGATAAAAATATTCACAGAACACTTTTGTGTGTACCAAGAAGCTAATTGTGTTTTTTAGGGCTGGCCAGAAAGCTCAGCAGACTAAAGTGCCTGTTTAGGCAGAATGCAGTGGTCGGGGTTCGATCCCCAGCATGCCATGCCAGCCTTGTCACCGGGATGCGCTGAGAGGGCAACTGAGACTGGGCGTGGTGGCCTGTGCCTGCAATCCCAGTGCTTGGGAGGCTGAAAACAGGAGGATCACTACAAGTCTGATCTACATAAGGAGACTCTGTAGTCCTTGTAGACTCTGTACCAAATGAAAAAAAAAAAAAGCTGGTTGTGTTTTTTAATTGAAAAAGGCCCTGTAAACATCTTATATACCACTACTTTAAAAAAAAAAAAATGTAAGGATTCACCCATCAAATTGGCAGTGTTACTGGGAACCAAGAACTACATCTGAGTTCCTCAAAAACTTAGTATTGCTTTATGACCCAATGGTTGTGCTCCTAGATATATACTCAGGAAAATTGCAAATATGTTCATAAAAAAGCTGTGCATGAATGATCACAGAAACAGGTATTCCATCTACAGGTAGCCCCAAAATAGAGCCTACCCCAAAGGTCCAGATACACAAATTCTGGTCTGTCCGTCCATACCATCGAAGCTTGTCTGTGGTAAGACCCTGACGCATGCTACCAGGTGGTTAAGCCTTGAAGACATGGTGCTGTGGGGATGAACCGGGTGCAAGAGGCCATACGAGATATGGCTCAATTTAGATGAGCTACCCAGAAGAGGCGAAGCCACAGAGACAGAAGGCAGATCAGTGGTTTCCAGGGGCTGAGGGTGGCAGAGGAAGGGGATGATTCCTGCAGAGTCCAGAGTCTCTAGGGAGTGATGTGAGGGCCCTGGGGTGGGGGTGGGGAGCAGGGTGGCAGTGGAACAACTCTCAATAATATTATAGTGTTCAAAAGGCTGAACCTAATGCTGTGTGAATTAAATCTCAATAAAAACAGTGTATGGCGGCCTGCAGGCCCAAGCCTCTCAGTTGCTGGGTCTAAGTGGAAGAAATAGACCCAATCATGTTTTTATTTGTAGTTTTCTATTGCTCAGGAGAAAATAGCAAACTTAAAATATTGTATTGCATTCACATTTGGGATTGATTGATTGATTGATTGATTCATTGCATCCGCATTTGGGATTAGTTAATTGGAGTTGGAGAAAAAGCAAGAGAGGGGGATCCCACTCCTGAATGCTTCCATTGTGGAGGGTTAGTCCAGTCTGGGCTGACGTGATGTGTCTGTTGTCCTTTATGAGCAGTATTGAAGGCCAGACCTTTAGGTTTGCAGGTTAGTACTCCTTGTTACATAGAGAGATAAGTGCTCCAACTGGTGGGAAGATTGTCTGCGTCCGCAGTTGCCATGGCTGCTGGGCATGGTGGCACATGCCTGCAAGCCTGCCACTCTCGAGGCTGAGAGAAGAGGATCACTGTGTTTGAGGCCAGCCTGAGCAACATAGTAAGACCTTGCCGCAAAAAATCGAAAACAAAACAAAATTACCCTGGTGATGCCTGAGGAATAGCTGTGACTTCAGGACCTGTAGACCCTGTGCTGTATTCTCTGCAAAATGGGAATAA
The DNA here is from genome assembly GCA_002564305.1 of Octomys mimax. Lineage (NCBI taxonomy): Eukaryota > Metazoa > Chordata > Mammalia > Rodentia > Octodontidae > Octomys > Octomys mimax. The sequence goes on along the minus strand of NDGM011205631.1, from coordinate 842 downwards.
TAACTATACCTCTCTCGCAAAATTGTTCGGAATCAGCAGGTTCAAAGGGCTCATCACAACTCCTAGCACGCACTATTTCAGAAGGTGATTGTGTGCGCATGCTCTGCGGAACATAGAGAGGGTTGAAGGAAGCCAGTGGAATTAACAAAACGGATTTGAATAAAGAGAACACCTGGGGCTGGGGAGATGGCTCAGTAGAATAAGCGCTTCCCTGGCAAACACAAGGGCCTGAGTTCA
>NDGM011205624.1:5967-19718 GCA_002564305.1 Octomys mimax | reverse complement strand
TTTAGTATAGGGTCTATAGGGTCTACAAGTTCTACAAGATCTCTCTACATAGATCAGAATCCTCCTAGTAATCCACCTATGTTCAGCCTCCCAAGAGCAGAGATTACAGGTGTGTGCCACCACACCCAGTCTCAATCACCATCTCAGTGTACCCTGGGGGTGGGGCCGGCATGGCATGCCAGAGATCAAACCCCAGCCCATGCGACTGCCTAAGCAGGTGCTTTAATCCACGGAGCTATTTGGCCAACCCAAGAAATATTTTCCGATGATCATTTCCTGGTCCTTGGAGTTGACAAGTTACAGGCAACTGGAAAGAGCTGTGCAAATGCCATCACTTCCAAATTGTGAACTTGAATAGTCTTGATGCCACAGGATCCCACCTTGTTTGGTCACCACAGGCCCTTGGATACAGGAAATTGCAATAAGCTGTGATTTACTGCACTGCATCACTTCCTCAATGCAACTCAGGCAGTGGACCACACAGGTACCAGAAATGCACCAGGACCAGCCCAGAGACAGTGGCCCAGGCAAGGTCACCAGACAATGTTTCATAGAGATAATTAGCAGAGACCTGGTGGAAGGGATGCTGACCAGGTCATGAACCTCCTCAGACTCTAATCTCAGCTCTCCTCTAATCTCAGCTCATAATTGGCCATATGACCTTGGAAAGGCCAGGGCCTCTGACTCCCTGGGTATCAGTTTCATCATGCTAAAAGTGAAATGGCTGAACTAGAATTGGAGGATTTGAAGCTTTAAGAGAAGGACCAAATGGAGAGAGGTGGAGAGAATGGAAAGGAGAGAAAGAAGGGAAGACATGGGAAGGAAAGACAAAGGAAGGGAAGGGAAGGAAAGAAGAGTGGAAGGGAGGGAAAAGAAAAGGAGGGGAAGGGAGAAGGAGAGGAGGGGAACAAAAGGAAGAGGAGGGGAGAGGAAGAAATGGAGGGGAGGGGAGGGGAAGGAAGGGAAGGGAAAGGAAGCGAAGGGAGGGAAAAGAAGGGGAGGAGAAGGAAGTGAAAGGGGAGGGGACAGGAAGGAAGAGAAAGAAGAAAAAGGGAGGGGAGGGGAAGGAATGGAAAGAAAAGAAGGGGAACAGAGGAAAAGTAAGGGAAAGGAGGGGAAAGGGAGAGGAAGGGAAGGAAGGGAAGGGGGAGCTGAGGGGGGAGGCGGGAGAGGGGAGGGGAAGGAAGGGAAAGGAAGGAAAAGAAGGGGAGGGGAGGGAAGGGAAGGGGGAAGCAAGGGGAGGAGAGGGGAAGGGAGAAAGGCAAGGCAAGGCAAGGCAGTCTATTTGAAGCAGCAGCAGGAGTCAAGAGCCAGGATACTGCATCCTTCCAGAGTAGAATTTGAGAAGCACTAGAATAATGCTCCTGCCAACCCTGTACTGTCTAGAGACCCACTACCCTTGCTCCAAGGTAAGCCGCATAGGCAAGGTGTCCAGCAATTGGAAGAGACTAATGGTATATGTGAGATCTGAAAGCCAATAACAGGAACTCATCAAAGCAAGTCTGGAGAGTGAGGACACTAATGAGATCCAGATAGATCTGTACAAGTATGTGCGACAGAGGCAGTGTCCCACTGCAACCAGCTAAGTGGGTAAATCTGTGTGAGAGAATCCGCATTCCGGTACCCAGGTTCCAGCTTGCTTTTGGAATAGGTTTCTGTCCTCACATACCACAAAGCAGTGCTGTTTAAGGGGGAGCCTTCCATGACGAGGAAAATGTTCTACGTATGTGCTGTTGTGATACATCAGCTGGCATTCGCCTCCAGGGCTGATTACACTCTTGAAATATGATATTTGGGCTGAGAAACTGGACTTTCAATTCCATTTCATTTCAACTTGAACAGCTACATGGGGCTAGCAGCTCGCACACTAGCATGCTGGACAGCATGAAGACATGTGCATGATGCAGCAGTGGGAGTCCCTCAGCCCCTGGCTTCTCTAAGGGTAGTCCTTAGAGGCTGTCATCACTGCACTGTTATCTTTCGCATTGCTGAAACCAAACACCTAACACAAAAACTGAAAGGAAGAGAAGGTTTATTGTGGCTCACAGCTTCACTGGATTCAGTCCATAGTCAGTTGACTCCAAGGCAAGACCATCAAGGTAGAAGGATGTGGGTAGAACAAGGTGGCTTGGTTCTCTGTAGCCAAGAAGCAGAGCAAAGGAGCAGTGCCAGAAAGGAAGGGACGAGGGACCACACACAGTTCCCACAGTCACACCTGTATGGCCTGCCAAAAAATACCCAGATGTTTGTTTCACTGAACCCCTCGGTGGCTCCCAAAATAATCAAATTGACAATTATTCAAAATCATAACCCCCACCAGCTTGTTAAAAATGCATAGTCCCAGGTCTTACCCCAGCCTTACTGGACCAAGTTCTCGCTAGTTGTGTGCATATTAAATTCTGAAAAGCTCGATTCTAGCCCAGTAAGGTGGGCAGGCATAGGAAAAAACTGAGGCCCAGAAAATGGGGCCCAAAGGGGATGGAAATAATGATGCTAATGCACATTATTTGCTTTTGATTCACTGGACAGTTTACAGCTTCTCTATACTTATCTGTCCTTTGCTCCTGCCATACAGGAGCCATTATCAATTTTTTAACAGGAGTCATTTCATCTCCCAGACTGCCAGCTTATCCATTACCACTAAACTGTTAACACTTAAGGCCAGCTATTAACAAAGCTATTTAGCATAAACAGAAGGCAGGCATCATGGCCTCCAGCACAGAGTTAGCGCAGCTAGACCAGTAGTTCTCAACCTGGGAGGTACTTCAGGGGCTTCGCAAACATTTGATTCTTATTATAAACATATATTAACACTTTTAAAATACAGTGCAAAATAGCACGAGGGGAAACATGGAACATAATCAAATTTAACACATAAAGAACCATCAAGAAAATCCACTCATGACATCATCAGGATGCAGTGCCTTTGTGTAGAACTCAAAATAATTTCTGTCATCTGCAACAAATATCCAAACTTCTGGTATCTTCACCACCGATTAGGAGCATTGTTTTGTGTTAGGGTGATTTGGTTTTTAAGTTGGCTCTCCCTGTCACTCTTGATGTGAGGCAAAGAAAATGTACCATTTCCACACACGCATGCACGACCTGTTCAGCAACAGATAAGGCTTGGTGTCTGTGTGAACTGCATTTTCTTGAATGGTGTTTTCCTCATGGGACAACCAGTAAAGGCTGTGCTCTCAAAGCATCAAGGTAACATCAGATGGCAAAAATTTAAGTGCTTATGGTAATTTATAGGTGAACCTTAATTGATAATTTGGGCACTTTATACTAAGGTAGAAATTTGGATGCAATGATACACAAGTTTTCACTGTTATGACTGATGAATTTGTATGCAGCATACACGCTCATGTGATGCCAAATTCAGTGCAGAGCATTTCTGCTGTGCCTCTCCAAACAAAGCTCCTTCATGTCCTCTTCTAGTCAATCACCACCTCCTCAAAGCTGATTTCTATTACTATGGTCTAGCTGTTCTGTGTTCTTGCATACACAAGGGATCGCACACTATGTAATCTCTTGTGCCTTTCTTCTTTCACACGACATGATGTGCTTTAGAGCCATGATGTGCTTTGGATCTTTAGAGCCAAGATCCAAGTTCATTCCTCTCTATAGGTGGGTGGGGCCCTATGGCATGACTATGTCGCGTTTTGTCTACTCATCCACATGTAGCTAGATATAGAGCTGTCTTCAACTTGGGGCTAAAACAAATAAAGTCACTATGCATACTCTTAAACAAGTCTTTGCCAAACGTGTTTCATTTCTCTCAGACTAATACACAGGAATGCAATCACTGGATCACCAGAGAGATAAAAACTACTAAGTAGTTTTCCAAAGAGGTGAAGCACCCTCAGCAGAAAAGTAAGAAAATTCAAGTCCACCCAAGTCCTGAGCAATGTGTGGTGTGGTTAGATTTGCTTATGTTGTCCCCTACCCTAGAGCAAACATGGAGACTCTGTTTATCAAGCACCTTCTCCTATGTTTATTGGCCATTTATGTGTCGTCTTTGATAACACATCCCCTTAAGTCCGTCACTCATTTATCAAAGGCTTTCTCTTTACTCTTGATGTACTGAAGTTCCTTTTCATCCATTAAAGACACAAGCTTTTGTCAGTTGTGTGTACTATAAATCTTTTATCCTACTCTGTGGCTTGCCTTTTTACTTTCTTAATTGAATTTCTAGGTTTTATTTAATTTGTGAAAATGCAAATGGTATTACACGTTGTTAGTATTTAACTCTGATATAACAATTTCTTACTCCGTGCCTTTTAACTTTCTAGTGCTATTTTTTAAAAAAAGAAACACTTGAAATGGGAAGAGAAATGAATGCACAGAGCACGGAGAGATTTTTAGGCGGTGAAACTATTTAATGGACTACAATGGCAGATAGAGGTCATTTTACATTTGTCAAAGCCCAAAGAATGTGTACAACAAGCATGAGGCTTAATGGACTATGGACTTTAAGGGATTGTGATGCCTTAATGCAAGTTCATCACTTGTGAAAAAATGTTCTACTCTGAACAAGGCAGGGCCCAGGGGATATTGTCTGTGGGGAGGCTTGCGGAGAAGTGGGTACAGAGAGAAAGAAGAAGCTCTCTACACTTAGAACTCAATTTTGCTATGAATCTGAAACTGCTTTAAATAATACTCATCTGACAAAACAAAAAAAATGGGGGACATAAATGAAGGACCATTTTGTAGTGGAAAAAAAAATATATATATACACATATATATCTGTGCGTACAAAATAGTTAAGATAGATATACAGCTACTTTCTCTTAGTTCAATGAGAAGAAAGATTTGTACTGATAGCATTTAGACAAGATATCATGGATGCATCTTGTGCTCTGAATAACTACTATGAAGACAATATGCAACATATTAATTATTGTAACCATCCTACTAACCTGTTTTGAAACTATCTCATTGCTATTACTTTCTCATTAAAATTAATAAAAATAAATAAATAAATAACTTTTTAAAAATAAAACTGCTTTAAATAATAGGGCAAAAAGAATTTAAAAATAAAGGAAATGGGTATTTGTGCAAATATAGATTTTTTAACTGTTCTCCTCAGCTCACTTTATGACAAGTAAACATTACATATGCTTGTTTGCCTAATGAAGCGACACCTTTAACTTTCATATCTCACACCTTCTGCTGTGGGTTGGATATGGTCTAAGTATGATCCCCTCAAAGTCCTGTGTGTTCCAAGCACTGTGGTCCCTACAGTGGCAGTATTGGGAAGTGAAGGGACCTTTATAACTTGGGGCCAAATGGGAGGTCCTTAAGTTCTTTGGAGTGTTTCCCTAGGAAGGAGTTATGAGGTTCCCCTAATCTCTTTGGCCTTCTATTTGCAATGTGGCCTCTTCTCTCAGGGAAACTCATCACTGCCACCTGCCTAGAGGTGACACACATGAAAGGAGCCCATACCAGAGACTGCACTGTGCTGTTCATACTTTCAACTTCCAGATCTGTATTCTAAACAGAACTTTTTCCTTTATAAAGTTAGGCTGCCTTAGGTATTTTATTATAGTATCAAAAAATGAACTAATAGAACCTCTAATTTTACTTTGTTTATGTAAAATCTTGTTAATAAATTAAGAAAATTAGGGGCCAGGGAGATGGCTCAGTGTAATAAGTGCTTCCCTGGCAAGTACAAGGGCCCTACTTCTAATCCCCGGTTCTGCCAAAAAAAAAAAAAAAAAAAAAAAGAAAGAAAATTTTAAAGAAATCAAATCTATATATTACTGTGTTCATCAGTCTTCACTCTAGCTTACTATAGAAACTGTATCTATTCTCTTCATGCTTGCCATACTTCTCTGATCTACTATCAACCAAAGAAAAACACCTTTGTACTTATGCACACTTTACCTCACCATGTAATTCAATTGCAGGAACAAAGTGGCAAAGGCTCCTGGAGGTCCCTAGAATTTCAAGAGTTCTATATGGTTCTTATGGCCTTGAAGCCCCTACTAAGTCATTCAACACCAGTCATCTCTAACCCCAAGAGCCCTTTCATGTGTCCATGGGGATAACTGCAGCTGCCCAAGGTTCCACAAGCTCCCACCATAGGAGGTGAAACCCTCCTGCCTGAGAAAGCCTGCTCGACACTATAAACTCAGCCCATTTGGTATATACTGGTTCAAAAACAAAAGGGAGTAAAAACATATTTCAAATAACCTCAGAGTCTTCCTTCTCAAAAGTTCTTCCTTTACCTGCTAAGGATTCAACTTCCCATAACAGAAGAGCTGCATTTTTATTTGAGAGGTACACTGTAATGTCAGAGGAAAATAAAAAGAAATTGAGTATTGGAGTTTTATACTTGCAAATTCCTTAAATTATACAGAAGCTACATTATACAATGATTGGGAAATGCAGCTCTGTATATTATCATATAAGCCCAAATTAAATATCTATCACCATTAAGTGATATATAATAGCTATGTTACACACACAATAGAGAGACAAGGATGAGAACAAGGAAAACTCATATTCTTTGCTGATGAGGAGATAACTTGGGGTGACCACTTGGTGAGCATTACCTAGTGCAGTTGGACAAGCATGCACTCTGTATCCAGAACTGCCACTTTCTAGTATAAACCCTTGACAAACTTTCTAAGGTACACCAGGACCCAGGTGAATCATTATACCAGCACTGATAAGAAAGCAAAGCACATACATCTGTGAAGAGCAGAGCAGACAAGCGAGTGATGGCCTAGTGTTGCAATGACATAGAGCACCATGGTGCCAGGAATGACGAAAGCTCACAAAGCCACCTAGGGCCAGAGAGTAAGTCACGGAAGACTCATGCAGGATGATTCTGCTCAGATGAAGTTCAGAAACACGTATCACCAGCAGCACACCTAGGGTGAGTGAGGAGGTGAGAAAATGGTAGAGTAGAAACAAGCAATGATGTCATGAAATTTAGGACAGTCATTCCCTCTGAAGAAACAGTAGGGAAAGTGATCCTGAACTGTACTGAGCTCCAAAGTGTAGGCACTGATGTGGCCCTGCACATGATCAGTTGCTGGGTCACTGTGGTGGCGACATGTGTTCTTCCAGCACTTGGGAGGCTGAGGCATAACAAATTGGAGTCTGAGCCCAGCCTGGACTACATGTTGAGTTCAACACCAGTCTGAACCACACAGTGAGACCACGACGAAAACAAAACTAGCCAGGATGCTCAATTTCTTCACTTGCTTCCCGTCTTGCTCCTCTTCACTGTTCCTTCCTCTTTCTCCTCCCGTTTTCTGCTTTAAATTGTGTGTTTGTTCCCTTCATATTGTGACATATTTTAAGGCATATATAGCAAAACATCTATATACAGTTTGTGCCACTATAACAAAAATGTCATAGACCGTGTGGCTTTGCACCAAGCACTTATCCCCTACAGTTTTGCAGGTTAGAATGCCAACAAGATCATGGTGCAGATTCCCCTCCTGGTGAGGTCCCTCTTCCCAGCTTACGCCTCCCTGCTGGGCCCTCACAGGGCCAACAGGGAGCTCTGGTCCTTTTTTTGGCCCTGCATGCATCATGAGGACTCTAACCTTACGACCTCATTTAACCGTAATCATCTCCCAGAGGCTACATTTCAAATCCTTTTGCGTGAGAATTAGTATCAACACATGGATTTGGGGGATAGAGACATGAGCATTCAGCACACAGCACACAGTGTGGGACAAGGTCTCTCCACATAAACTGTGACTGCCCAGAACTGTGTATTTAATGCACAAGAATTCCACACAACCCGGAAAGACTCACAGGGACAAGGAACCTGAGAACAGCCACAAAGGCAGTGGCTCGTGTCTCCCACCCAGGGTCACTCTGGAACACATGGCCCTTGCATGGAATGGCTGCTGGAGTCAGTGATGTTACTGAAATTATTTCCCTCTGGGATCTTCTATCAAAATTCTTGGGTGCCCATGAGAAAAGCTCACAGTGGCAGACATTCTGGCCCTCACAGCTGCTCCAATAGTCTCCTACTTGTCCTCTGCCAAAGGCTTGCAGACACTGCCAGCTGCCACAGACTCCAGACCTCTCAGAGACCTCTCATCTCCAAGGCCAGTTACCGTAAGCTCAGAGTTTCATGTCTACCCTTTCTTCTGTGCCTTCATCTTCTCTTAGGAACAGAATATCCACAGCTAGCCAGAAAACTGGCCACTCTGAACTCCATCATGTGCACCCAGCTCTGCTGGGACATCCTCCTCCAGCCCTGCCTCATTTCCCTTCCCAATTCTGTCCCCTGCATTCATTTTCTCTCTTCTACTGCAGCTCCCAGGGAGCTCCTAGATCTGGATGGACTCTGCTTCTCTTTGCCCTGTGCTCTCTCATTTCTTGAATCTTTACTCTGTACTAATTCTGTATGAAGACTTTGTCATTCCTTACTGTCAAATTCCCAACACCCTATGGAAATATGTTACTACCTACATCCAAAAAGGATGCTGACGTACACAGGCCTTGAATAGCTTACCCTTGACCAGTTAGCTGTACAAAAAGCTCCTCTGTACCCCCACATATACCTGCCATCTGCCAGTGGCCTGCCTTCTCCGCTCTGCCACGAGCCTCCACCTGGTTCTCTGTAAGAAGCACCAGATGGGCGGGGTGATGCCACTCCCAGCTCTGTTCCATCTCAGGCTGACATGTGCCAGCCCCAGCACCAAGTGGCTTGCATCTTGTCATGGGTCTGTCAACACTTGACAGTGTCTCTCTAACATAGACACAGTGTCTCCAAGAGCCAGCGCTTCATTTCTTGAAAGGAAAGAGCACAGCCTTTAGCCTTGGCCTGATCTATTCAATCACCTCAATTTCTCCCACAGCTCTGCTCCTTTTCCTTCTGATACAGTGTCCAAAATAAATCCAATTTCACCACTGATCTGAAGCTCACATCAAACTCCTTCCTTCCAGGCATATGAATTACCACAAATGCATCCCTTGGGTCTTTCCCAATTGAGCTACCTGACTCACAGCCCTGACAACTCCGTCTCTCAGAAAGAAAAGATGTAAGAAGGGGACTGCTATTCTGGACTTAATGCTGACCAACAAGGAAGAACAAATTGATGAAGTAGAAGTGACGGGAACCTTGGGAGAAAGGGGCTGTGTCATGTTGGAAGTTATCATTGTGAATGAAAGAAACACTGGCTCTGGTCAGATGTGTCACTTTTGAAAAGCAGGTTTCAAATACTCACATCAGTCTAGAGCCATGGAGAAACTTTAAAAGAAAAATGATTGTTATCTCTGAACCAAAAAAATCAGGACACTTCATAAGATGACAAATTTTACATTGCAGCTGGTACAATGGAAACTCTAAAGAAAAGAAGTCTGGATATCAAAAGACTGTTTTTAGCACATTTTAATAGTACATGAAAATAGCATCCTATCAGACATGGGTATCTCAAATTTGATAGCATTGGAATACAGAGAGAGATATGAAGAGGCCTTCAGACAAGAAATTCATCTGGGGAGAGAGCTCAGCAGCATAAGCATCTGCCTGGCAAGCTCAAAGTCTCAAGTTCAATCCCCAGTACTGGAAAAAAAAAAAAAAAAAGACAACAATTCATAGTATGCAATTATACTCGATACCAATTAAAGACACGGAGACATTTCTGAACAGCAAATTCTTTGATGAACATTGAGAGGTCAAACAATGTAGGGAAGTAGAGAAGAAATAAGGTGAAGGATGAATTTTGTTGAAAAGCATCAGAAGCATTAATTGGCATTAAACAGAGAACCAAGCATTACATCAGTGAAATTCATTGGGTGGGTGGGTATAAGTGTGGAGGAGCCTGAGAGCTGCACTTCTGTGGCTCCCTCGGTCCTGCCTCCCTGTGTGCTGGGGTCACCCTCAGGCTGACTGAAGGACATTCAATCTTAAGGCTTTCAGGCCATTATAGCTCAGCACCTTAGACCAGGTGACTTATACACATTTGTTGCACACAGTTCTAGCTGAGTAGTCCAACACTGAAGTACCAGCAGATCCAGTTAATGGTCAGCTTCCTGGTTTGCCGATGACTACATTCTTGCTCTGCCCACTCCCCACCCCCATGGAAGTGAATAGGAGAGAAAGAAGAAGTAAGCTATCATCGCTTCTTATAAGGGCATCTATGCCATCATGAGGGCTCCAATCGCTTGACCGTGACCTTCAAGGCCCAACCTCCAAATCCAATCCTCCTGGGAGTTAGTGTTTCAACATATGAATGGGATGAGGGGAAACGTGCAGCCCATAACATCTGGTCATCCCTAAACCAATCGCTGGCAAGAAATGTTACATAAAATCACAGTACAATAATCACCTGCATATAAAGGCATAGAGAAATCAGCCAAAATAATCAGTGCAGATGGGCACACCACCAGGGAGAAATGCCAGGGGACTCTATGCCAAAAAGAGCAGTCTCCAGAGGTCACAGCTAATAACGAGCCAGGGTGACATTGGAAAGGACAACACAAATGTTCTCCCAGATGCGTTTGTATTAATGAAGTAAGAAACACCCCTATTTTTTGCTTGGAATGCACAGTGCTGCATTAACCAAAGCAGAGGCCAGGCATTGCTGCATGGTGACAGCTGTGTCTCTAGCATTGGTCCAAAGACACTGATCAGAAGATCAGGAGAAAGAGAAGCATGCCCCACACACTGGCTATGGCTTCGGGGTTCTAGAAAAAGCTCCAGTCAGTAAATTCTGGTTCTGAAAGAGCTTGGCATTGGGATTATAAGACTTCCATTTGTATTTTAAAGACTCAACAAATGGAGAGACAAATGACCCAATTTTCAAAAGGATTTTGGGAAAGGAAGGGTTCTGGAAACCCACTGATATGAAACACTAACTTCTCTCCTTCACTGTCAAACTGTCTCCCCTTCTGGAGCTTTCCAAGGAGCTCACACAAGGCCCAGAGATCTCCCATTTTTTAAAAACTTCCACTGCATCTTTCCTACCACTCTAGCTAGTGCTCCATTCCTGTGTTCCTCTTTAGGGCCGCACTCTCATAAGAACTCTCTACAGATCGCTGGGACTCTAATCGTAATACTCCACAATATGACAACTGAGAACACTGAGGAAGCAAGAGAACTGGCTGGCTTCCTTCTGCCTTCCTAAAGCGTGGCAACACGGGAATCCTCCAACCTACCTGGCCTGCAGCAGATTGTCAGACCCTCATTTCAGATGGCCCCTCCCAGATCTCCCCAGGAACGTGAACACACAGGCCTTGCGGAAGCCCTCTGTATTCTAACACCACTGAGTCACATCCTTTGTCCGAACATATTTCTCCACAACTATCATCACGCTACTCTCATCAAATTTAGCATAAAACATATTATTTTAGCATAAAACATAAACTTTTCCATGCATGTGTGGCATTCTTTTCTAAAGGTTTCTATGTCGTGTAAAACTGGTTAAGTAAATGTATTATGCTTTCCCCTTGTTAATCTCTCTTTCCTTAGAAGGTGTCAGCCATGAGCCTTACAACGGTGAGGGAAAGATAGAACTTTTTCTCCCCTGCATTGTGCCACTCCCATTGCCCTGCCGTGTCTGCCTCCCACCCACCCACCTTCAGCTAGAGCCCAGGCCTGGGCTCTACTTTCATCTTTCTGCACTCTCCTCAATGCATGGTTTTAAATACCATGTAAATAATGAATATTCCAAACTTGATGTCCCCAAGGCAAAAGTCTGTCGAAGACTCGGAATGACACACCCAACAAACCAGCTAATATTGCCATTTGAATGTCACAGATATCTCAAACTCTACATCACCAAAGGGAACCCATTCTTTTCTCTCCTAAAATGATCTCTTCTTCCTCCTCCCCTACACCGCCCATAATGCCTAGGTGGGAATCTGCCTTGGATGATGGCTCAGGTAGATATCTGGGTATTACATATCAGTTCTTCCTCCACATAATGCCCAACATGCAATCTATTAATAATACTTATCACATCTACTTCCTTAATAGTTGTAGAATGGGGTTACTTCTTTGCAATCCCAACATGAACTCTTGGTCACACGCTTTCTTTCATCCGAGTTCATTCTTCCAACTGCTCCCAGCTTTAACTCCTGTCCTCGGCAACCACTAGAGTGAGGCGTTTGAATCCACAATCCTACTATGTTACTTCCTTGCTCAGAGACTTGCAATGGCTTTCCTTCACACCTTGGATGAGACTCAGCCTTCTCACTGTGGCTTAGCAAATTTCACCTGATCAGACCCTACCAGCCTCTGGGTCAAGAGCAGGGCTCAGCAAACTCTAGGGTGCCAGCCAGAACTCACAGCAGAGGCTGTGCAGCGGTACCCTGGGACTCCAGTCTACCGGCATCCTGGCTGTGCCCAGGAGAGTGACACCACCCTGTGCTGCAGTCCTTTGGTATGGATGGGCTGTGTGACAGTTGTCCTGCTAGAGTTTGGATGCCAGATACTTGGGGAATCGTGTGTTCTCACCGGGAGATCCAGCAGCCCTGGGCCTAGGGGCCAGCAGGGAGCTGTACAGCCTTCCTGGGAGAGAAACAGAAACAACTATCCCCAGTAACTAGCTGGTGGTAGCATGGGGAACTGCCTGTGTGACCCACAGTTAACTCTGCTCACCCCTCTACACCGACCACTCAGCCTGGCTCACACTAAACGCCTTCAGTGCTGCGAGTGCAGAAGCCCTTAACCTGCCGCGCACACCAGGATGTCTGCATACCAGGCTCCCTGCCTGGAGCAGGCTCCCCAGGGCTATGCTCATGCCAGGCTCCTTCATGTTCCATCTTGTATGTGCCACGCCTGATATTCCTCCATCAACCACTTTCTCCTTAGGCCTTTCCTGGTGACCTCCACTGCTCTGCACTCTTGCTGGTTTCCTTTGTAACAAATATTATGACTTCTGCTTTCTAATTAGTCCTGTGTTTCTTTGCTTAATTTCTTTTTCTTTTCTTTTTTTTTTTTTTTCTTATTCATTTTCTTTTTCTGCTTAATTTCTTCTAGCATGAGGTTGTGAACTCACAAGGGCAGGGTCTGTGCCTTTTTTTTTTTTATGAAATGATGTTATTATCGAGAATTTTAAAAAAGCATTATCTCACAAAATTACCAATTTTTTAAAAAACCTATTTCTCTTTCCCCCTCACTCTTGTTATCTTTATTAAAATTTTTCTAATTCACTAAATTAAAATTTCTAGAAACCATGCAATTAGATAATAATCCATTTTGGTGCACTAATGGAGTGTTAAATACCCTAGTACACAAGAAAGAGTAATAAATTGATTGATATAACTGATATGAAAGACATAAGGAGCTTATGACCATGAGACACTTCTTATTCATCATTATATCCCCAGTGTAAGGCTAGTGATCCAGCAAATATCAGGTATTCTATAAATATTTGTTGAATTAGTGAGATTAATGAGGCATGCTTTGCCATGACAGTCCTCAGGAATCTGCTTCTACCCTGCCCCATTAAACATTTCTGTCAATGGTGACCAAATACTATTCAGTATTTTTATCAATACACTGAGTAAAGAAAGACTCAGACACCATGCTGCATCAAATTTATAGGTAATATAAAACTGGAAAATAATATCATAAAGGAGAAATCAAGATTCAAGATCTTGGGCCGGCCAAATAGCTTAGCAGATTAAAGTACCTGCAAGCAGGCGCAGGGGCCAGGTCTCTGGGCCTGCTGTGCTGGCCCCACCCCTGGGGTACACTGAGATGACAATTGAGACTGGGCGTGGTGGTGCGCACCTGTAATCCCAGCTCTTGGGAGGCTGTAAACAGG
>NDGM011205616.1:0-10459 GCA_002564305.1 Octomys mimax | reverse complement strand
AGAGAGAGAGAGAGAGAGAGAGACAGAGACAGAGACAGAGACAGAGAGACAGACAGAGAGAGACACAGGGAGACAGAGAGAGAGACAGAGAGAGAGACAGAGAGAGAGAGAGACAGAGAGAGAGAGAGAATGGGCACAAGCCCCCTATATGTGAGCTAATTTGTGCTTGGTCTCCATAGCAGTAGGCTATCCGTGGGAGTGTGCAGGTCTGTGCACAAGGGGCACCATCAGATGTGTTCTGTCCATGTAAACCCTCCCTTAGCCTGACTGGAGCCCTGGCTGTGGCTGCCAGTCTGTGCTTAGGAACACAGACACCCTAGTATTCTCAGCAACACCATGGCTCTGTTCATTTGCTGCTATCATTTGGGGGAGGTTGTTTTGTTGTTTGTGGGTTTTGTGAGCTTTTGTTTTGATTGAGACTCTGGGCTACACATTATTCACCTTCTCCATCTTAGTATGTCTCTCTGTCTCCCTCTCTATCTCCATTTTTGTTTCTATCTCTGCCTCTGTCTTGCTCCAGGCCCTCTTTCTGTCTCTCACTCCCCATCTTTACTGTCAACCCACCAGTGCTCTAGATCTTTCTAGTCTGAATGTGTTTGTATAGATGAACAATTCTCAGCCTTCTCCAATCCAATGTACTTTTCAAATATATTTATAACACTCTTTACTATCTGGAAATGCACTTTCCCATCCCTTTTTCTATCCCTTCTCTGTTGTACTGTTTCTATTTGTGCATCTTTTTTCTCACTCTTCTCCCATTTTGTCCCTATTTGTATCTCTTTTTCCTCTCTCTCTCTCTCTCTCTCTCTCTCTCTCTCTCTCTCTCTCATACTTCTTTCCTTCTGTCACTGTGTGTCTCTTTAACTTTGTCTTACATTCCATCTGTTTCTATCCCTTTCCCCTTGCCTCCACTCAAAGCTAAAGTATGTGTTTATGGGTGTATGTATGTATATGTATGTCCACATTTATACATATACCACTGAAAGCTGAAGATGTCACCATGCTTTGAGGCACTGAAAAGGGGGCCCTCAGCCCACTTCTCTCCTGCCTAGGACCTTCTCAAGGACAGGCTACTAGCTCTTGAACTGCACAGTCTCATCAGCTCCAGGTGGCTGTGCAGGCCAGTTGGATTGGACTGCGGAACAGTACAGAGGGGATCCCTTTGACTGGAACAAAAAGAGCATGGAGACATGCCCAGCCCAGCCCTAGCATCCACAATAATCTTGAGTGTCTCCAGCTGCCACCCGGGTAGCCTGGCTCCCTTCCTTCTGGGGCCTGCCTTATCACCTTATCCATCCCCACACTCCCCGCCCGCTTACACCGAGTGTTCTGTTCTGTTTCCCGAGCTCTACCGTGCTGCTCTCACTGCACTCCACTCACACTCCCTGGGCCTCTTTTTCAACATAGTCTGTCTACATGTCTCCAGGGAGCTTTTGTCACCTACTAGTGCATTTAGTCCTTCAATCAATTAACTGGGGATCTTTGCACTGAGAGTCTGCTATCTACTCTGCCTTGCTCTTTTACAGGAAATTGAGTGGGTGAGCCTACAATCCCAGCCCTTATGGAGCTTTCTTTCTAATAATACGAGGCAGGCAAGAATCCCAATGTTTAAAGTAAGCTACGTAGTGTGTTAGAAGAGAGAAGATCTAGGAAGAAAAATGAGGGAAAGGGACATGGGAGAGGTGCTGCGACTCCTCACCTGGACTATTGCAGGAATCTGCCCTTAGTCCCTCCACTTCTACCTCTGCCCCATAAGACCTGTCTGCACAGCGGCAAGTGGGATCTTGTTCAGCTTGAAATCCTGTCATACCTTGCTTCTGCTCGGAACTCTCCCAAGACTCCCACCTCACTCCAAGAAAGGTCTTGGCCATGGCCTTTGTGATCTGTCCTTGCTGTTTTGCTGGCGTCTCCACTAAGCCCTTGCCCCTTGCTCACTGTTTGTCCCCTGTGGCCTTCTTGCTCTTCCCCAATGTGCCATGCATAGTTCCCCCTAAGGGCTTTTGCTCCAGCCGCCTGGACTTCTCTTCTCCCAAATAGCCACATGACTCACTCCTTCACCTCCTCAGATTTTTGGCCAGATAATAATACTCCATGAAGTTCTCCTGTCCACTGCAGTGAAAACTGCAACATCTTCCCCACATCTTGCGCTTCCTATCCTCTTTCCCTTCTTTATGTTTATTCTAAGAACTTGTCAACATCTGACATACCAACTTCACCCATGTCTCTTTTTATTGACTAGAATGTCAGCTTCACAAAGGCAGGGATCTTTGTCTAGCTGGCTCACAGCTGGATTCTCGGTGCCTAGAACAATACCTCACACACAATGGATACTCAATAAATATCTTGTTTAGTGAGTCAGTGAGCAATATAAGCACACACATCTCCACATTCACACATACTCCCTATCTCACTCAAATTAAAAACCAACATTTTCATCATGGCCCACAGCCCTACATAATGTGACCCTGGACACCTCTGCCCTCACCTACCATGGCCCTTTTGTTCATGGTATTCCAGTAACACTAGTTTTCTTACTGTCCCTTAAACATGGGAAGTACCTTCCTAATCATGATTTTTAAAAATCCATTCACAGGATGCCTGCCAGAATTTGGTTGCATGACATATAGGATCAGTACTGTTTTGTGAACCTTTTGGTTGAGGTGGATGTTTGTATGCATATGTACACTGACTTGTGATGTAAAATGTCTTTGGGATTTGCAAAGCAGGGAGAAGAGCTGCACCAATATCCCCACCCCACATAGCTCGGCAGTGGAGGAAATAGGTAAGCAAAAACATCCAGAGAGATGAAGCATCCCCACTCAGCAAGGAGGGAGTAGGATGAACAGTGGACCAAGCTCAGGGCCTGACCCCAGCTGTGGAGTCATGGCGGGGATCATAGACACGCTAACCCTACCCTTTCTATTTCTTCCTCACCTTTCTTTACATCTGTTTCTCATTGTCTCTCGATTCTCTCTGGCTCTCTTTCACTCTCACATGCTCTCTCTCATCACTCTCTTATTGCTCTTTCTCATCCTGTCCATTTGTGTCATTTTCTGTCTATTTCCATCTTTATTGCTATTTTTCTGTCTTTCTTTCCCACTCTGTCTATGCGTGTCTGTGTTTATTTTTCTCTCTTTGTCTCTCTCTCCTGCCCTTATCTTTCTGTCTCTCTGTGTCTGTGTTTTCCCCCTTGTCCACACTTGCAGGTACAGCCCATGAGGACAAGTGATGGAGTCCCTCAGGACCCATCGAGTACCAGACTGGCTCACCCTGTGGGGTTGGGAGTAGCCCTTGCCCCTCAGTATGGCCAACACCACCGGAGAGCCAGAGGAGGTGAGCGGCGCATTGTCCCCACCGTCAGCATCAGCTTATGTGAAGCTGGTGCTGCTGGGACTGATCATGTGCGTGAGCCTGGGGGGCAACGCCATCTTGTCCCTGCTAGTGCTCAAAGAGCGTGCCCTGCACAAAGCTCCTTACTACTTTTTGCTGGACCTGTGCCTAGCTGATGGCATACGCTCTGCCGTCTGCTTCCCCTTTGTGCTGGCTTCTGTGCGCCACGGCTCCTCATGGACATTCAGTGCACTCAGCTGTAAGATTGTGGCCTTTATGGCCGTGCTCTTTTGCTTCCATGCAGCCTTCATGCTGTTCTGCATCAGCGTCACCCGCTACATGGCCATCGCACACCACCGCTTCTACACCAAGCGCATGACACTCTGGACATGCGCAGCTGTAATCTGCATGGCCTGGACCCTGTCTGTGGCCATGGCCTTCCCACCTGTGTTTGATGTGGGCACCTACAAGTTTATCCGAGAGGAGGACCAGTGCATCTTTGAGCATCGATACTTCAAGGCCAATGACACTCTGGGCTTCATGCTTATGTTGGCTGTGCTCATGGCGGCCACACATGCTGTCTATGGCAAGCTGCTCCTCTTTGAGTACCGTCACCGCAAGATGAAGCCAGTGCAGATGGTGCCAGCCATCAGCCAGAACTGGACATTCCATGGTCCTGGGGCCACTGGCCAGGCTGCTGCCAACTGGATCGCTGGCTTTGGCCGCGGGCCCATGCCACCAACCCTGCTGGGTATCCGGCAGAATGGGCACACGGCCAGCCGGAGGCTGCTGGGCATGGACGAGGTCAAAGGTGAAAAGCAGCTGGGCCGCATGTTCTACGCAATTACACTGCTCTTTCTGCTCCTCTGGTCACCCTACATCGTGGCCTGTTATTGGCGAGTGTTTGTGAAAGCCTGTGCCGTGCCCCACCGCTACCTGGCCACTGCTGTTTGGATGAGCTTCGCCCAGGCTGCTGTTAACCCAATCGTCTGCTTCCTAATCAACAAGGACCTCAAGAAGTGCCTGAGGACTCATGCCCCCTGCTGGGGCCCAGGAGGTGCCCCAGCTCCCAGAGAACCCTACTGTGTTATGTGAAGCAGGTGGGGAGACAGATGTGCAGGGAAATGCTTATGACCACCACAATGGGGCCAACAGCAAGGGAAGGGTGGGGCCCCACACAGGAGCCTTCTTCTCTGAGCTCCAGCCTCAGCCTTTCAACCAACTGTAATCTAGGCACCTTTACCAACACCTCTCTAGGGTGGGAGACTGGATGGAAAACTGGGAAAGAGGCATTTCTAGTTTTGTGGGGCCTGTCTCCACAGCCTCCTTCTCCACTTCTCTACTCTCATATTCTCACTCACTCCTTCCCCCCCTTTCTCCCTTCCTTCCCCCTCTCTCAAATGACAATTCAGAAAAAGAAAACAAAACATAAAATGCAGGGTTTTCTACTAACAGCTGAGGAGACAGACTTCCTTGATTGATGCATCTCTCCTTCTCAGATTGTCCAGAAGGGGAAAGTTTGTCCTGTAAAATAGATCGACGAGCTGTTATTGCTCCTTCTGCTCCCAGGGCCTTACCTTTCCAAGTCCTTTATCAAGGCCTAGATGTTTAGGAATAAATGGATTCAAGGCCGCTGACAGCAGAGACAAAAGGGGACTGGGTCCACATGAAAAAAGGGTGTTTAATTACTGTGTTGTATGCAATGTTATTTTGGGCTAAGTCTGATCTCAAGGCCAAACATTTCTCCCTCCCCACTATGTCCAGACCTTCCAAGTATTTCTTGAGGATCTGTTTGAGGAGCCCAGAGGGTTGGGAGAAGGGCCCCCAGTATGGGTCCAGGCTAGGTAAAGAGTAGGATGTGAGTTGAACTGCTTAAGCTAAAGAGACCAAGCTTGGCTGCATTCTCTTACACTGCCTCTTTAACCCCCAGCCTCTATCTCTCCTTCTTGAGGATGGAAATCCATTCCTGCTCTACTAGGGCTGATGGGGGTGGGGTCCTGCAGGCAGGAGATACCCTGAGAGGAAGTATAAGGAAGAATCTGAACTCTCTAGAGCAGCTGAACCCCAGATCTTGGCTTCAGAGCTGAATTCAACCCAGAATTTGTCCTGGGTTCACACTAATCTTCTGAAAATGAAAATTCTTTTAGGGTCTTGATAAGTGATCATGGTACAAACTCCAGGGCACTATGGACTTGAATCCATTCTTATCTGACCTCTTTCTGTCTCCCTCAAAACTTGGGGGTCTTAAGCCCTTCCTTGGTAGTCTATGGGCTCTTGGGTCCTCAGTCCCAAACACCCTTCCTCCCTACAAACCTACCTACCCTCAAAGTGGAACAGATTGCAGCCAGATTCCCCAGGTGAAAGGTCTCAAGCCTCCTTCCAGGGGGCATCATCCACTGTGGCCTTAGTTTAAGGCCTGTTCTGTGGATTGGTGAGGCAGGCTGACACTGCTTTGCCTGGATTTGCCCAGGCTCTCTGTCTTTTTCTTATTTCTCCTGGGGACAGGGACCTATCTGTATTTATCTGCACCTCCTTGTTCCCTTCCTTTTGAAGACCTTGTCTTAAGATCCTTCCCTACCGCAAGACAGCCCCTGAGCTGGGAAGCCTTGACCCACAGGGATTGAGGAGGACACTAGGCAGGAGAGAATTCAGGAGCCTGGCTGTGGAGTGGCTCTGGAAAGGCAGACCAGAGTGGCTGAGAGGCTGAAGTGGGGATCCTGTTCTCTCAGTGATGGTGATGGGGGTGCCTTTCCAAGGGGTTGGGGTGGGAAGACCAAGGGGTGGGGGGTAAATAGGGTACACTCAGGAGGGTTTTCCTCCATTTCTTTTTTCTAACTGCCTGGAATCATCAATGGATTTTGTAAATGGACAAACTAAAATGAGCAATGATATATTGGATGTTTTGTTTTTCTACCTGCACGTGTGTATGTGTGCACGCACACATGCGTGTGCTTGTCTGTCTGTCCTGTCTGTGTGACCTTATGTAGGAAAGTATGATTGAATGAGATAATGTGTCTGTGTGACCTTGTGTGGTGAGGAATCCTTAAGGAAAATTTATCTGGTGCATACATACAAGCAAATGCCTGTATGTGGAGACATATAGCATGTACACACACACACACACACACACATCTGATTGAGAGGAGACAGACTACAGTACATGCTGGTACAGGCAGTAAGGTATCCAGCAGATAGAAAGGTATGCATGCATGTATGCATGTAGGTAGCAAGAGGATGGATTCCCATCTCATAAGACCATCTTCCCTTGGTTGAAGCTCTGCACATGGGGAAAGGGGGCCAGGAGATGAGGACCATCTCCTAGCCCCCTTTCCTGAGCACTCAATCCTCTCTCCAAAATCCAAACGATGTGTTCATGAAACTGGACCACCATAGAGAATGGGGACTGATAAATTGAGATTCAAATGTGAGAACTGATTGGGATAGGAAATACCCTCACAAAGTTATAGTTTCCAGAGGAACTGTTTACTCTGTGCAGGAACCTTTCCTTAGGGTCCACTGTATACAGGTGGGATTTTGGACAGCTTTGACTAAATTAGAGAAAGTGATATCATGGTTAAAAAATAAAAGACTGGAACCTACCCAGTTGTCTGACTCCCTAGACACTCAATTTACTGTTTGCTTAATTGTCTTGGGTGCGCAGAATTGAGCTGACCATACTCCTCAGTGCTTAGCACACTATATCATCATTGGTTCACGTAAAGTCCTTTTATTCTTTGTTTTATTTCCTTTTGTGCCCTTCATTACCCATCCCTGATTCCATCCTCCACACTCCACATAGGCACCCACTCCTTTGTATTTAACATATGTCCTTCCAATTCACCATTCATGTGTTCATTTATATGTGTATCTGTGAAAATATATGGTATTGTATGTTTTAATTTATACAGACAGTATTGTACTATAAATCTTGTTGTTTTTTCACTCAATATCCTGTTTTTGAGAGATCCAGCCATGTTGCCATACATAGACCTAATTCATTCTAGTGATTCATTTTAAAACATGTCACATTTTTCTCCATTCACCTGGTGATGAATCCCTAGGTGTCCCCCCCACACACACACACAACAAGGTTACAAGAGCAATTACTACACTTCTTTTTAGGGACACCTAATGTAGGAAAGGAAACAAACTCAGAGAGCAGTGATTTGGCACACCCATTGATATGAATTCCGAGCCAAAGCCAGACTCACACCATCGTGCCTCACCCAGGACCATCCAGCTCTAGTCATAAAAAATTGAGACAAATCAAAGCAGATAAGTGAAAAATGTTCATTTGATGAAGAGATAGCCCTAGAAAAAGCTAGAAGGTGAGCTGAGTCAATCATTTTATGACGCACATGAAGTTTTTGGTGTGTATGCGATTATTTCTAGAGCCATTTTTGTAGAGATGGAAAACACCACTTTAAAATCTGGCCTGCATACCAAAGACCCTGGGTTTCTAAATGGCAGTCGCCAGGTCAACCTGGGTTCTGACAAGATATGGCAGAGTTCATCCCAGGGGCAGAAGCAGGGGGTGAGGGAAGGGGCAGATTTAAGAAGTGCGTAGTAGCTAGGGGGAGGGGACAGGAGGCCACAGCGAGGCTCTTCGATTTTGAGCACAACCTTCTCAGTGCCTGCGTTTGTTTTTCGTCTTCTTTCCCGGTTTAGTACTTTTCCTATTGGCTAAAACGTCGCAAGAATGAGGGCTAGGGCTTCTACCCCTAGCAGCCAATCGTCTGGCAGTTTTCCTCTCATCGCTGGGGTGCGGGGGGTCAACTCCATGATTGGGGGATGCGAGGGAAGCCAATCGGAAAGTGATGACGTGTAGCGTTGGCAAGCAGATTACGTGAAGCAGGAAGGAGTCGGAGGAGCGCGAGCTCCGCAGCGGCGGCCGGCAGCCAATGGAGAAGCAAAGCAGGGCCCTTGCGTTAGGAGTGGGCGCGGCTTTGGCGATTGGCGCGGAGGGAGTAGGGCAGGCGCTGTGGGAGGGAACGCCAGAGCGAGGCGGTGATCGGAGCGAGCGCTTCGGGGTTAGGTTGCTGCGCTTCAGGTGTGCCTGGTAGCGGCGGCTGGACCGCAAGAGAAGGAGCGAGCGCAGTCTCCGAGTTTTGTGAGCGCGGTCACCATGGACCGCCCGGATGAGGGTCCTCCGGCCAAGACCTGCCGCCTGAGCAGTTCAGAGCCTCTTCAAGGCTACCAGCCGCCGCCGCCGCCACCACCGCCGCCGCCACCACCACCGCCGCTCCTGCGATTGCCCCTGCCTCCACCCCAGCAGCGCCCGAGGCTCCGAGAGGAAACCGAGGCGGCTCAGGTGCTGGCTGACATGAGGGGGGTGGGGCTGGGCCCAGCGCTGCCCCCACCGCCGCCCTATGTCATTCTCGAGGAGGGAGGGATCCGCGCATACTTCACCCTGGGTGCTGGGGGGTCTGACTGGGATCCTATGATCGAGTCGGGGTACGGGGAGGTGCCCCCTCCTACAGGGATCCTGGAAACACTCCCCTTGTCCGAGGCCTCTGGGGGAAGTCTGGAAATTGATGTTCAGATTGCAGAGTCCAGCAGCCCTGCCGAAGAGAAGGCCCTAGAAACCTGTAGCTCAGGGGTATGGGAGCCCCAGATGTTAGTGGGTCCAAAGAGGAATGAAGAGGCTGTCATAATAGTGGAAGATGAGGATGAGGATGAAAAGGAAAGTGTGAGGAGGAGGCGGAGGAGGAGGAGGAAGCAAAGGAAGGTGAAGAAAGAAGGCAGAGACAGGAATGCTGAGAGGATGGAAAGCATCTTGCAGGCACTGGAGAGCATTCAAATGGACCTGGAAGCCGTGAACATCAAGGCAGGCAAGGCCTTCCTTCGTCTCAAACGCAAGTTCATCCAGATGCGAAGACCTTTCCTGGAGCGCAGAGACCTCATCATCCAGCACATCCCAGGCTTCTGGGTCAAAGCAGTATCCTTCTCATCGATTCTCATGGGCCATAAGCCCATGGCAGAAAGGGAGAGGTGGGGAGAGGGACACTGAGGGTTAAAGGGTGTTGGGGAGGGCCAATGATGGGATGAGCCCCCTGTAGGAAAAAATGGGATGAAAGGGATGGGAGGAGGGCAAAACAGAGAAACTGGACTGGAGATGATAAAGGGAGAAGGGAGTGCACAGCATAAAAACCTAACCTCAGCTGGGAAAGGTGAGAAGAGGAGCATAACAAAAAGGTGGATTATAATGAAAAGGGGGAGGGTAATAGAGGGCCACACGCCAGAGATGATGATAGGAGGAGGGGAAAGGCATACAGGAGATGAATTGACTCAGAGAGTGAAGGGGGAGGAGAAAGGCAAGCCTAGGTCTGCGTAGGTTCTAGGAGATCCCAGTCCTGGCTGAAGTGCTCTCCATGACGGAAGAGGGGGCTAGAGAGGTGCTGGAGCCGGAGAAGCAATACCTAGGTATGGAGATCAAGGAGTTAAATGAAGGAAAGGGGAGAGCAAGAAGAATCTCATTCACTATTGGTGATTGTTAAGTACATCCCAGAGGAATATCTGAATTGGTGTAACATGTTAGGAACACATAGGTTTAGCATCTTAACAGAATTACGTGAATACCCTGATATGCAGGCACTAGCATATGATCACAACCCCTCAGCACACAGGCACACAGTACCACTTGAACACAGACCCTCAGAGCTACTCACTCAACACCTACATATATAACATGTGACTACAGAGAAACTAGATACAATAGCGCTTAGACATAGGGCCTTCAGCTCCCAGGAACACAAAAGTGAATACAGACCCTTAGCATGTAGAAACAAAAATCTTGTGGACAGAGACCCTCATGTGGAAAAACAGCAAATATGAACCACCTAATACAGAGGTTTAATGTTGCAAGAACAATCCGACCACAGAGATTGTATCATGGTAATACAAGTACAGGTCATGTCCTTATAACCCGCTTGCTCCATATACGTCACATCAACACAAGGAATCCTACTCCAGCCTCTCTTGCTATGCCCTGCCTGGCCTTCCCTCCCTCCCCACTGAACAGTTAATCCTTGACCTAAACTGCTCCACTCATCAGTTCCTCAACCACCCCACAATTTCAATTTTGATCAACCAACGTGATGAAGACATTTTCCGCTACTTGACCAATCTT
>NDGM011205609.1:9178-22726 GCA_002564305.1 Octomys mimax | reverse complement strand
CCACAGCGATATATGTGCACCCATGTTTATAGCAGCACAATTTGTCATAGCTAGATCTTGGAAACAACTCATACTGATTTCCATAATGGTTGTACCAGCTACACTCCCTACAACAATGGTTAATTTTTTCATATAATTATTTCCCATTTGTATCTCTTCATTCATCTCAGATGCCCATGTCTGGATTGGGTGTCTGAATTTTGGAGGCCTGACACTTTAAAAAAAAATTTTTATGTTCTCGTTAGAAGTCCTTTGTCTGAAGGACAGTCTGCTGTAATTGTTTCCCACTTATTAGGTTTTCTTTTTAATCTGTTAGTGATTTTTTTTTTTTGATGTGCAGAACTTTTCAAAAAGATGCGATCCCAATTGTTGATTCTTTGAAGCATTTTCCATGCAGTTTGATTTTGTTTAAAAACTCTATCTACCCCTATGTCCTCAGGGTCTTTATATACTTTCCCTTCCAGAAGATTCATTGCTGAGACAATATATCTGAAACCCAGGATTAAATGAGTAAAGCTTCATTTTGTTCACAAACTATGTATGCTTCAGTCTATACCAGGCTGGTTCCGAGACATGGTGGCATGGAAGACAAGTATCAGAGAGGATAAAAAAGTCCACTGTGGCCGTAAGGTAGCAATGCAAGCAAGGGATGACCACAACTATTTCTGTCCTTTATGTTATTCAGGTTCCATAAGACAGGTAGCACTCACACCTTTAATCCCAGTGCCCTTGACCTTCATGGCCAAACTCAAAACATTTTGAAGTATTCTGCTGAGCTGTTCATTTTTTATTCTCAACATAAGTCTCACTAAAATCCTCCCCAGCATAGCTGTACTGCTGTCCCTACATTAGATCACATTGAAATTTCTTCTAAAACATTAATTAGTCCATCATCCTTAATCTTAGTCTCACATGGTTTCTGGTCAGGAACAAAATATAGACAATTTTTTTGTGAATGCATAAAACACATTTTCTGGCATCCATCAACCATTGCAGTCCTTCTTCCCAAAAGAAACCTCATGAACCTGACTTGCCAGGCAGACTTTCTGTCAACATTCTGGTCTTCTGAGCTCTGACCAAAACCTCCCATCGGGCCTGGCCTCAGACATGCCAACTCTTCTCTTTCAACTGGAATCTCTGAAGCTCTTCTACCTGTTCTCTTTCCCAGAAGCCAACTTCAAAGGTTCCTGTACCACATGGTCAGGTACATAACAAATCCTCTTCTCTGTACCAAATTCTATATTAGTTGAATGAATTCACACACTCTCAATGTGGCCACCCCTAAAAAAACCTCCACCTATGACCACATGAAGCTTTGAGTGGCCATGTAGACACAAAGCATGTGCTCTCATCTTCAAGTTTCATTTATACTGTTTTAATTTGGTACAGGGTCTCACTACACAGATAAGAATCATAGTGATCCTCCTGTCTCAGCTTCCCCAGTGCTGGGACTACAGGCATGTGCCACCATGTCTGGTTTTGAGGCAAGTATGGTGTGCAAGGAGTTCCAGGGCTGGCACAGCATGCAATACCAGAGGTCAAACCTGGGTCCTTGCACTTTCCAGGCAGGCACTTGGACCCCTGAGTTATCTCCCTAGCCCTATTGTGTTTTAATTATACTTAGAAAATTTAACACGATATCTCTGCTATTAATAATTTTAATAGCACAATTCTGTGTGGTTAACTACAGACACCACTCTGTGTAACATGGCTAACAAGTCACTTTTCCTACTCACAGAATAACAATGTACTAGTTTTCCCTTCCCTAAGGCCTGAAAATCACCAATTCTACTCTCTACTCTTAGGAGTTTCGCCATGTGAGTTAATATCCCATTTATGTGATTTAATTCTGTGAGTTTTGTGACTTAATATAGTATTTGTAGTACTGCAACTGGTGTTTATTACTTATAATAATATTCTCAAACCTTTTAGCCTTATTATCACATATGGCAGGATTTCCTCCTTCTTCTAAGCTGAATAGTATTCCATTATGTGTATGTGTCACATTTTATTTATCCAGTCAACCCTCAATTGACAAGAGATTCTGCATAATTCTACAGTAAATGTACAGGGATAAATGTATTTTCCAGGTCCTGATTGCATTTCCTCTGAATCAGTAGTCATAAGTAGGATTTATGGGTAGATGGCAGCTCTAGTTTTAAGTTTTAGAGGGACATCCATATTGTTTTCTGTAATGACTATGCAATGCTATAGCTATCTCAACATCCTCATCATCACTTGGTACTTTTCTAAAAAATAACAGTCACCCTAGTCGTTACGAATTGGTACCTTAACATGGTTTTGATTTTTATATTTGCAATGATTAGTGATGTTCAACAATTTCCACATGCCAGTTCAATCTATGTTCTTTGAAGATAGATATTCAAGAAATTTGATTATTTTAATGTATTTAGTACCAAGTCTACAGGGGCTCCCTACACAGATGAGACCAGTAGTGATCCTCCTGTGTTCAGCCTTCCAAGCACTGGGATTGCAGGCTTGTACCACCACACCGAGTCTCAATCTCCATCTCAGCAAGCTCTGAGGGCAGGGTGGGCCCACTCTGGGTATTGAACCTGATTCCTGAACCTGCCTAAGCAGGCACTTAATCTGCTGAGCTATCTGGACGGACCTACAAATTTGATTATTTTAAAATTAGATGACAATTTTCTTTTATTATTAGTGTAAAAATAACATATATTTTGAATAATAGCCCATTATGACATGGAAAATTTGGAAATAACTTTGTAGGAAGTTTTCATATGCTGTTTCCCTTGCTCTGCAACCACTTTAGCTATGGCGTCCTGTCACTTATGGATGATGGCTTTTGCTACCAAACTTTAGATATTGTATATGAAAAATCAGACAAATGTCATGTTGATTTTCACTGCAATCTTTTAGGAGCATCAAAATCTTTTTTTTTTTTTTTTAAACCAGGGATTGAACTCAGGACGCTGCACTTGCCAGGCAAGTGCTTATACTACTGAGCTATCTCCCCAGTCATGAAAACCTTGTCTTTAATCCATTTCAATTGCTTATAGTGTAATGTCAGGGTCTAGTGCAATTTTTTGCAAGTAACAATCCAATTTTCCAAACATATTTTATTGCAGAAATGATCTTTTTTTCACTATATTATTGGCATTATTATGGAAAATCAATTAAACAAATAGGTGCGGATTTAATTTTAGGCCATCTATTCTGTTCCATTCATGATTTTTCTTTCTTCTGTCTACTCAGGGCTCCTTGTAGTTCCTTATATGTTTCCAGATATTTGTCTTTCTGTAAAAATAAGTGCCTTTGGGATTTTGTGTAAAATCTAGGAAAATAGAAAGATGATGTGGGCTTGGCCAGATAGCTCAGCGGTCTAAAGTGCCTCTTAGGCTAGCTTAGGCAGGCGCAGAGGACCACAACTCAATCCCCAGCACCACATGCGCTGCCAGTCCCACCTTCAGGGTGGGCTGAGCCAGCCAAGAAAAAAAAGAAAGATGACGGGAGAGTGTAAATAGCATTAGACAAGAGGAAAAGAAGCAAGGAAGGAAGGATAAGGGAGGCCAAAAGGAGGAGGAGGGAGATATGACAAATGTATGTTGTATGTATATATAAAAATGCCACAGATAAGCTCATTCTACTCTATTACTAAAATGAGATTATCAAAATATACGTTGAAACTACAGATTGTTTTAGTTTGCACAGATGTTTTAACAATGTTTCAGTCTTACAATCCACACACAGACTCCCCATTTCCCCCATACACACCTTATTTTTTGTACCAGCCATAGAACTCAGGACCTTGTGCTTCCCAGGCAGGTGCTTATGCCACTGAGCTCTCTCTCTAGCCCTCAGCCTCACTTATCTATATTGTATTTCTCAACAATGTTTTTCCTTTCCATGTACAAGTCTTTTACCCCCTTGATTAAGCTTATTCCTAAATATTTTATCCTTTTCACACCATTAGAAATGGGATCATATTTTTTATTTCCCTTTCAAATAGTTGATTGTCAGCACAAGATGAAATGTGAGAAAGAAAAAGCACACGATAGATGACAAGGAAACATTCTTCACAGAATCTGTGGAGTTGGAGACAGTATCACAGAATCATTAATAAACCTAGTGGGCATTCCTTCTCCTTTTACCTTTCTGAATTGGATTTTTAAATGGAACAAAAATTATTACACTGCCCAATGCGGTTCCAAGCATAAGTAGGGGAAATATTTAGAAAAACTATAAATTGAGGATGATAAAAGTTTATCAAAGTAGTTCATATTTCTTCTGTGTTTTCAATCTGGGTTTTACCTGATTGATATGAGCTGACTGTGGTAAACTATAAAAATACAAAGTAATACTTAAAGCAATGACTGTAGTGATGTACAAAGAAATACACTAAGTACAACGATACATAAATCAGAAGGAAATTTTAAACAGTGTTCAAGTAATCTAGAGAGTGCGTAAAAGAGAAAAATGAGCAACAACAAATACAAATCGACAAAACATACTAGGCCATGGTTAGCCCGCCACATTAATTCAAACACACCAATTAAAAGCAAAGATTCTGGAAGATAAACACAATGATGCAGTTATATAATCTTTACAAGAATCCCAGCTTTAAATTTAATTAGATAGATTGAAAGTAAAATTGTGAAAAATAAGAAACAACCATGTATCTAAATATTCTAAAGTCACTTGTAGCAATATAAGATATGTCAATGATCCAAAATTGCATATGCAATGGATACCTTATTTTAAGTATTTAGCTACATTTAATACAAAAAGAAATATAAAAATTGAAATAGGTTTGTGTACATTAAAGAGTTTGTGTATGGGGAAACTTATCAGAAAAAATAGAATTAAATTGTGCTTATAAAAGAATAAACATAACAGCTGTGTTTTATATACTATGAAAACTAATTAAAATTAACATAAAGAAACAATGCTGACAAACCTATCAAACATATTCTCACATATCTAGGAATGATTCTGATGCAAGTTGTGCAGGATTGTTTTTGTGCAAATAAAATTTCTTATAAAGTCCAAACCGATTCCATTTCATTAGTTATTTCCTCCAAACAAATTACAAAGAAATAATGATAAATTTATATAAACTACATCATTGTATGAATAAGAAGCCATATAAAATTGTTTTCTGAACCTTGATTTCAAAATCTGGCCAAGACACTGTACAAAAGAAAAATAAAGGCTGTCCAGGATTTATCACAATAGTTGTCAACAAAGTATAGCAGATAAAATTCATCAGCAGAATAAGAAATTAAGAAGAATAAGAGACTTTAAGTGGAATTTGTTCTAAAAATGCAACAGTATCTTAATGTTCAATATTCAAATAATTTTAACAGAACATAAGAGGAAAATACGTGATTAAGATGCCAAGGGCAAAAAGGACATAAAATTCAAATCTCTCTCATATTTAATTTCAGGAAATGAAGAGAAAAATGCTGAATATGATAAGTATTTTCAAAAATATTTCAGGAAATAACATACATAATATTGAAATAATAAAAATCTTTTCCCCCAGTTTTATGAACTCAGTGTCATGAGACAAGGTTATACATTGCTACCAATTCTACTCAATATCATGCTTGTCTTCTTAGAACAACTATAATCAATCAGCGAATTAATAGCTAGAAATAAAAGGAAAAATAGAAGCTTAATTTACATAGGATACCGCTAGGTAATTAAATATTCTAAAGTAATTGGGAAACTTATCAGAAAAAAATAAATAAAATTAAATTGTGCTCATAAAAATAAATATAACAGCTGTGGGTTTTTTATTATTTTTTATTTTTATTTTTATTTTTTTCAGAACCAGGGATCGAACTCAGACCCTTGCACTTGCCAGGCAAGCGCTTATGCTTCTGAGCCATCTCCCCGGCTCTAACAGTTGTGTTTTATATACTACCAAAACTGATTAAAATTAAGACAAAGAAACAATGCTGACAAGCCTATCAAACATATTCTCACATATCTAGGAATGATTTTGGTGCAAATTGTACAGGATTGTTTTTCATTGAAAACTAATGAATATTGCTTAAAGAATATAAAGATCTAAATAAATGTAGAAAGTTAATATATTCAAAGGTTGAGAGATAAAATATTTTCGATATTATTTTTCCCTAATTGATCTTTAGATGCAGTGTATATCTAATTTTGAAAAGTACAGTCATTTTTAAAAATTGACTCGAAAAATTGATTCGAAACAATCTAGGAAAACTAAATATGAAACCTCACATTAGATTTAAAGATTAACTGTGATCCTACCATAGTTAAGAAGTGTGTTGGGACTAGGGAGAAAGCTTGATGGTGTAACTTCCTTGCCTGGAAAACGCAAGGACCCAGGTTTGATCCCTGGTACTGCATGCCATGCCTGCCCCACCCTGGGTGCGCTGTGCTAGCCCTGAAATCTGGCATGGTGGTGCACGCCTGTAAGCCCAGCTCTGTGGAGGATGACGCAAGAGGATCATTATGAGTCTAAACTTCTTAGTGAGATCTTGTATCAAAAAAATGTGCTTCGTTAGCACATTGATCTGATCAATAAGAAACTTAGAAAATCCAGCTATATAATAATCACGTCACCCCAATACCATGAGAAAAGGTGTTCTTTTTAGCTATGTTTCTGGGTGACCTGATGGCCACATCATCCAGCATGAGTCTTCAACTTCGTGCTACATAAAGGAAAAATAGTTCAGGTGTGCTACGGGCACTATTATAAATGACAAATATAGCTTCTGCTTAGAAAGCCACATTTGTGAACATGGTCTAGGACATATTCCTTACAACTGAAAGTAAAAGTCTGCTGGTAGAAAGGGCTTGAAATCACTGAAAATTGTATTATGTAATGTTAAAACACAACACTGCTTTTGGCTTTCACTGTCTAAAGTTAAGGCGCACAGCAATACGCTCCAGTATACACGTGCACAGTTCAGTGCCTGCCACACTTGAGCAAGTTAAATAATCATTATGTGTGTGCGGAGAGCACTGAAAATACACTCTTAGCAAAATTTCAGAGCATGATGCAGCGTTAGTGCTGCCGTCCCGGTGACCACAGTCTTGTCCTACTTTGGATCTCCAGGCCTTTTATCCTAAATAACTTTAGACTGTGTGGCCTACACCTCCCCACTCAACACCTCCATACTATTAGATGCAAGAATATAAACTTATCCGATCTACACAAGTTCAAGCAATAAAACATTTGCATCTTGCCTATAGAAGCCAGAACATGCATCATGTTCCACATGGCAGGGGTGTATCAATGTTCTTAGCCAGCAAGTTACCCACTGGGGTGGTGGAAGGGACTTCTATCTTCATCTTAGTGTGTGTGTGCATGTAAATGAAATCGCTGGGCAAAGACATCACTGAGTTCTTTCTTTTCAGATCACTGTAATTTTTATTCACTTCTAAATCTTTTTTTTTTTTTTTTTTTTTCTTTAGGAACTGGTGATCAAACTCAGGACGTTGCACTCGCCAAGCAGGTGCTTATGCCACTGAGCTATAACTCCAGGCTCGATCTGAAATCTTGATTAAAACCAAAGCAGTGAGAATGAAGCATTAGAAACACTGCAACATTAGTGCATGATGGTAATACAGCTTTTATTGATTGTAGATATAGAAAAAGATAACATTCGAACCCAGGCAATAACATCATACGCAAACCATGCACATTAACCCTGACCGTCCTGAAGCTGTTGTGCTTAGTGGACAGCTGATTCTGTTGCTAGCAGAGCCAATCTGTCTTACAGATCTTTATCCATTTAAACACTTCCCCTCTACTGCCCCACAATGGTGAGAAGACTTTGCTAATCTCCGCTTGTGTCACTTGCAATTGCTGTGCCCAATGATTCTGATACATCTGTGTGAACATCTGTGTTATTTGAACAAAGTCAATCTCACCTTGATACAGGTTCTCACACTGCAGTTTGGAGGCGGGACTGGCACAGTACCCAGGGCCAGGAATCGAACCCAGTCCTTGTGCCTGCCAGGCAGGCTCTTAGAGCACTGAACTATCTCTGCAGCCCCCAATGTCACCTTAAGAAAGCACAATTCCAAGAGCGGTGGAGTCGTCTGTGCCGGCATCTTTCATAGAATGGTAGAGCCACTCCGTGAACAAGGCAGGTTGATTGAGCACACCCTGCATGGTGGTCTTCAAACCACTTTCAATATAGCAGGAAAATTCAGACTGACACTGCTGAACATGTCTTGATTAGCCGTCCTGGAATAAGCCTCCACCGTAGCCTTCAGAGCTGAGGATAGCTTCTTGTGGCCAGCATCACAGGACAATAAGACTCATGCACCCCTCGCTGGTCTGATGGAGGTGCTGTGCATCTTCCCAAGCCACCTCGTGGTTGCTGCTCAGGTCCTCATCTCGACTTCCCTGGCATGTTGATGCGAGCAGACGTTCAAAATGCCCTGATATATCTGGCCTAATAACTTTTTCAAGGTCTCGGTCAAATTCTGACTGATAACAGCTGATAACTTCTCAGATTTCTTGAGTGGATCTTCTGCACAGAATCTCAATCCACTTTCCTGAGTCCTTGCTCACTGCATTGCATACATAAGCTCCAGGCATCGCGATACGTAGGAAGCATGAAAAGGGTAAGGACAAGTTCTTCCATATTTCCACTCAATTCTGATTTGAGACCTTTGATTAAGTCTTTGCCATACATGGTCTTAAAAGCTGTTTTAATTTTGTGCCTCTGATCATTGGAGTGGTTGTCCACAGCCACCATCACTTGTTCATCCATCTCAAATCCCTTCATGGCTTTGTGGAGGATGTCTGTATCTCCTGTATCATCAAAGCTGGCAGCTGGACAGACTGTCCTCAGAGTGTTCTGATTAGGGTAAGGGGTCTATCCTCCAGGATACTGAGAGGGCATCTGTCCTACAGGAAAGCCACCAGGTATTGGGAACTGAGGTGGCTGCTGACCACCATAAGTCTCTGCACATGGCTGGGGATAGCCACAACAACCTGATTCATTCAGTGGGACTGCATGTCCTTAGCCTCTGGGTTAGGTGGGAGCTTCCCCAGGCTGTGGGACACTGATACAGCTTCCAGGGCCCGGATAACCTCTGGGTACAAGGTAGCCTCCAGCTCCTGGGTGGCTGAAGTTGGTGCTGGTGGTTAGGCACCTCCTCCCATTGAAGGAGAGCCACTAGGATGATACTGACCAGGAGAGGGGAAAGATGGCTTCTGACCTGCAGGGGGATATGGTGGGTAGCCTGGGAGCATAGCCTGGGCATGATATTCTGATTCAGGAGCTAGGCCATGGCCTAACTTGCAGGCTCGCGAAGTGGAGGAAGACCAGTAAGATTTTGAAACCCTTACAAAAGTAGTTTAAAACACAATAAAAATTAAACTATTCCTCAAATTATAAAAGCATTGCTAATGTTGCTGGGCAATATTCTCTGAAACAGTCTCAGGTAGTAGCAACAGGTTGGAAAATAGGAGCATTTTCAGTTGATGATGGTTTGCCTAGGAGTGCGTTGTTCCCTGAGTCAGGATTTCTCTTGAGTGTAAATCTAGCTTCATGGACACGGTGGTGTCTACGATTCATCCCCGTGCTGAATGTCGGGCCATATCAAGACAGGCTATCAAATCCTTGAGAGTGTTAACTCAGTTGTTTAGTCATACAACACTGACAAAGTCTTCCTTGCTCTGGCTTGTCTTATAAACTGAGACTAAGAGTCAGGTATATGACATGACCTCTAATCTAAGGAATTTGCAGTCTATTTGAGGCAATGGATGCATAAGAGCAATGATTACAAAAATGAAAATATATTAGAACAAGTAAGGAGTGCCATAAGAACATAGAAAAGTGATAATGTTTACCTACTTGGCACTAGATAAATAAATACAATACCAAAAATATATCACAAGGTGATCTTGTCTGAATAAATTTCCAATGTTCCTTCACAACATGTCCTGATCTAGGAGTGGATGTGATTGGCACGTATGGTAGGTGGCGACTAAGAGTTAAGTTATAAAGAAGAGGTGACAGTCACCATGAGGACATAAATTCAGAGTTAAATCCATATTTGGAAAATGTCAAGGAAGTAAAAGTATATAGCATAAATCCAGGTTGGAAAGGGGACCAGAATCTAGAAATGTCAGAGAAGTGCTCTAGCAGATAGATAAATGGAATAAAAGATCTTGACCCAGGACCTCTAGAGTGTCTGGCGTTTGGACAGCAGACACACAGCCAGCTTGACAATGAACCAGTCACTCCTTTAGATCCAGGCTCATTAGACTATCCCTGGTGGATCCCTGCTGACTGTAGAAGGTGGGGAGACTCCAGTCTACAAGTGACTTGGCTATACTCCCTTGGCGACAGTGAACAGGAAGGAAGCCGAGCACATCCTATTAGCCATGCTCATAGAGAACAATCTTCATCTCCATCCATGCATTTATCTAAACTTACTCATGTCTACAAGATTCTCCAATATCCCCCCCCAGGATAAGTCCTAGGTGTTTCTTTTATGATGTATTAAATGAGAGACTCTCTTTGACCTTTTCCAAAGTTAACATTCAATCTACACAGAGTGATTCAAATGTATAATCAAAGGTTCTAGTCATTGACAAATCTGTGTGCGACCTCTTCCAAACCTAAGATGCATAGGTCTGTTGCCCGGCAGTTCCCATGAGTGTTGGTACAGCAAGAAGGTGGTAGTTTATTCTATTCTATCAATCTGCTTCCAAATCAAACTTTGGATTGTGAATGTCTGTTCTCTCTCTCTCTCTCTCTCTCTCTCTCTCTCTCTCTCTCTCTCCTTCAAAGAGTATGGTAGTGCTTAATTTTTTAAAAAATCGGGAACTGCACTGATTTTGGAAACCTTAATTGGACTATAATTCACTTCTTTTCATCTAAAGAGGAGGGTGAAAGTGAAAACAAAGGCACCATTTGAATTGTGGAATAACTTAAACAACAGCTAACGTGTGTGAGTCTAGTGTGCCCTGTGAGACAGGAAGCAAGCTGACATGAGGCTTTGATGTAACTTCTGTTCTGCCGATTAGATGCTGGGGATTCTGGAAGTCACACGATAATGAGTATAACCTGTGAAATTGAAAGGTGTGCTTTTTTACCGTAAGTTTAGAACTTCAAGCCCCCCACCAGAGTGACCAAACACCTGAGGCTGACAGACACAACTGCCCTATGCCTCTGATCACCTCTGCCCGTGCCTCCTTTGTGGAGCTCTGCATCGCTACTAGGTATTCCCGTGCTGTTGGGAAGATGCAGAGAGAAGGGCTGGAGTCTACTCACACTTCTGTGAAGACTCAATAAGGAAAATGTGGTGTTTACACACAACAGAGTACTGGTCTACCACAAAGAAAGATATACTTGGACAGTGTGTGTCAAGAAAAATAAATCAGCCACACAAGGCTAACTATCCCATGGTTTCTCTTACTGGAGAAACAATAATTATAAACAAAGGGGATAGATCTTTCTGAGGTGGAAATGGGGATCAAGATAGAGAAGGGAGGGCAAGGTGAGGAAAAGGAATTGAGAAAGGAAATCACACAGAACAATGAAAATAAAAGAGGAAACAAACTACAGAAATGTGAAACAGTGCAACATAGGTGATGCGGTGCTGATACCTGGAACTCTTGTATTCTGAGTGACGAGCTGCAAAAGTCTTGCACCTCAAGAACATTTGTGAATTTGACCACAGTGTGTTTCATAGAGCAGGGTTCAGGCGGAACGTAGGCCTCGCTCATTTTTCCATCAGTTCTTTGAAAACAGATAAAAATAACCAAAAAAAAATTCTTCTTGTGAATTGGAACTTTTCTGCTATCTTATCACTGGTCCTTAAAGACATTTTTTTGCCAACTTCCTGTTTCTTTTGCATTCTGTGCTGTCAATATTCCTCACGAAACAAACCAACAAAAAATGCAGTCCTAACTTTAGACTACTGAATTTATTTTTTTTTTTTCTATGTTTACTTTTAGGGTAGTTGTGCTAGAGAACTGTTATAAAGTTGGTTTTGTGATTTACTACATCAAAGCCTTTATATGTTGGGTTTACAGCCTAGAAGACTACAGAGGCGAGAGGTCATAGAAGTTACTTTTTACACCTTTCAGATCACTTTAAAATGAGAAGGAAGTTCTGCTAATGCATTCTAAGACTTTTTCATAAAGGGTCTAATAATAGCACCTCTGAACAAATTTTTTGGTTGTCGTACACATTTTTGTCTCTGTCACATAAACTGTACGTTTTTATTTTTTATTTATTTATTTTTTTGCAGAACCAAACTGTAAGTTTTTAAATTAGAAAATACATGCATGTTTGAGCTCACAAAGTGTGTGATATTATTTTATGCATTTTTTAAACGTTACAAACCATGATTTGAAACCTGAAATGATTGTGTACAAAGTACATGATTGTCAAATCAAAATAATGTTGGGTTCTGATTCATGTTTGTAAAAATTGGAGTCAGAATAGCACTAAATGAACAGAAAAGGGATAACAAAATTCTATTCTTGCTGTGTCTCTATCTCTGTGACCTTGGATACATGTCTTTTGATTCTGTAAGATGCAGGCAAAAACTGCCCCCTACCTATCTTTTAGAGCTGCTGCAAGATTTATTAAATGAGAAGGAAGAAAAAAGAAAGGAAAGAGAAAAATAACGAAAAAAAAAATTTAGAGGTCTGTTGGGAGAGAAGTTATGTAAATACAAAACAGTATCATTATCTCCAAAGATACCCAAAGTTGAATTAACTTTTATAACATCCTCATGAGTCAGGTAGATTATCTTACTATTATTTTTACAGATTAGAGGGCTTAAGTCTTTTTGCTAAAACTCGTTAGATTGGTTTATGAGAAGAGATACCATGACTAGATTTAGACCTAGTCTTATGTTTGTGGATACCTGAAGTTTTTTAAAAGAATTTTGAAAGTCTTATCAACTTCTTGGCAAGCAGTGAGAATAAGCTGCACATTATTTTCCCAGTTCTTTATGAAAATTGATCTGAAGTGCAAGACACCTTGTCTCAATGCTATCCAAAGGAAGCCAAGTATTTAGAATACATTGTCCTAATGAGGAGGGACACAGTGTGACTTAGTGCAAGCTGAAGCCAAGTTATCAGAAAGGGAGAAACTTCAGAAAAGGAAAAGAAGCAAAGCCAGGACAAGAGCTAACCTACAGCTCCTGTAGTAAGACTGGGAGACAGCGACCGTCCCTCTCTCTTTACATTATTCCACACGTACACCAACTTGAGGAAAGTTGAAAATCTAAGGATGTACATTTAATGTGGCAGCTTCAAAGAAGTGCAGGCAGACCAGTGCAGTGCCCGCTGCACGGGCATTCCGTGCAGCTGTGTGTGCAAAATCCATGAATTTGCAGGAAATCAGGCGCACTGGAGGAAGGACTGCCCTGAAAGGCTGGGGCATGAGGGTAACAAGAGAGATGGAGGCCATATGATATTAAAATCTCCCCGGGAGTCCAGGCTAAAGAGTAGATCCATTCTTCTTGCAATGTTAAATTGGTGAAAAGTACGAAGCAGTGACCAGAATATATATATATATATATATATATATATATATATAT
>NDGM011205599.1:5419-16520 GCA_002564305.1 Octomys mimax | reverse complement strand
AAGCACAGGGACTGCGGTTCAATCCCCCAGCACCACATGCCAGCCAGCCCCGCCCCCTGGTCGCCTGAGCTGGCCACACACACACACACACACACACACACATAAATTCAAAAAATTAAAAAATAAATAAAAAAATAAAAGATATAGATAAGTGGAGAATTATATCAACAACTACAAATAAGGACATATAAGTACATGTGGATCCGATATATGCAAAGCCAAAATAAAAGACAAAATGTGAAATGTATCAAATTATTATGTTAGTTTTGAGGAATTTAGTAATCACAATGAAACAAAATGAATGTAATTTGTACTTTTGTATATCTAGGTGTCTCATTATGAGTCACAATTGTCAATATTAAATACTTCACAAGATTTTAAACTATATTTTTAGTTTTACTTGACTTCACTGCCATATTTGCAGGTTACAGAGTGTTTATGTGTACATTATGAGATTGTTTACTGTGTAAAATTTCCTAGTAGGTAATAACACAAAATTTATCTGTAAATGTGAACTTTGTGCCTTACCAAACCAAAAGCAACATTGAGCAAGTAGGAAACGGCTCAAGATGTTAAAAGAGTTTTGTTTTTTGAATCAGTATGTTTTGCTTTTTTTCTTGCAGTACTGGGGATTGAACTCAAGACCATGCGCTTATTCTACAGTGCTAACTCCCTGGCCCAAGTTTCAATTTTTGTTTGTTTGTGGTTTTGGTTTATTTTTTGTTGTTTTGTTTTTCCCCAAATCTGACCTTTAGAGCCCTTGGACAAGATACATCTAGATGGTTTCTAAAATAAAAGAGCTGTTCCAAATCTCACTGCTCTGATTTCTTACTCTCTCTTACCTGTGTCCATAATACATACAAAAATATTCTGCTAAGTGCTGTTCCAGTCCGTTCAACCCATTAAAAGTTGAGCTGTGTGACCAAAGGAGCAAAGCCTTGGTTTTTAAAAAAGTGACATCACATCTAAGTGTATTTCTTTCAAAGGAAAGTCAGTGTTTGTTTCTGGCACCTTTGTTTTCCTGGTTTTGTTTCTTCTCTTTGTGAAGTGATTTAAATTCCCTGCTGGATTAGTGTGCAGAGCATAAAACACAAACCTCTTCCTGAAAGGTAATTTCCCAAGAATGCAGAATCTGAGAATGGTGCCTGATTGTTTGGGTTCCTGTCTTTCAAAGTTGCATTAAAGCAACCATTTTTCCATAACTATAAATGCCCTTAGCTCTTGAAAACAGTCAGTTACAAGTGAAAAGCTATAACATTTAGAAAGCAAACCGCTTCCTCAACCCCACCAGGTTTGCAGATGAACTTGAACACTAGTCAGTGAGCCCTATTGACACACAAATACATTCATTGTTAGGGGAAAATAAATAATTTATAAATTCCATTGTATGTGATGATCTCAGTAAAATACTCTTTTAAATTATAAAATGAATAATTTGATAAACCTTTTATTATAATTCTTTGTCATTTTCCCTAAGGTTTTTTTGTTATTTACTTTTTCCTTAATTCACAGAATTTAAGACTTCTAATAGACTGTTAGTACTTTTGTCATTGTTTTGTAATTATTTGTCCCTCTTTTTTATCTGTGAGACCTTGAAGAAAGTTAACTATGTTTTAGCGATATTTGGATCCCCACTACTTAATGTCTAATCTTAGTGGGGCTCCATACATGTCTATTCAAAAAATGTTAATTAATATATCAAGGTTAATTGTGGTGGGGAATAATGTGCTTTTGTAAACTATTGAAATCTGTGAAGTTCTTTATCTCAGGAGTCAGTGATGGCACCAGTGTATTGTAAGCATGGTTTATCTTCTTTCATTCTGCAGAATTTAAGATCTGTTCAATGAACTAATATCACAGGCTAACAATATGTAAGACTGGTACAGGTGAGTTGAACTATGCATATGCAATAATATAAAACATTTCCATTTTTATTAGAGATTGGGAGGAAGTCAAAATGGTTTGCTGGGTTAAAAAGTGAGAATAAAGCAATAAATTTTAAAAAACCCTTTTTACTGGGGCATAGGGAAAAAAACTGATTCATAAATTGCATTAAATATTTGGTATGTAAAATTCCTGCTGTTGTTCTACATTAAATGGGTACAATGGCTCCCCTATCTAATTAAGTAACCATATGGAGAGAAGGCACATTTACATAAACAAAAGTAGGAAACTCAACTCTGTGGTACTATCTTTCAGATTCTGTAACTTCCTCTCCCTCTACTTTAGCTGCATATTGCCATGGACAAATAGGGTCACAGGCCAGGAACAGAATTTAAAGAGTTTTACTAAGGGTCTTATTACATTTAAATATTGCAAACATAGGTGCTCTGGTATCATAATATCTCCTATGTTGACTACTTCCTTGGAAACCAATACTTTTGAAATCTGGCCCATCTGAAATGCATTGTGTTTTGTTACACTCTTTTGTGGAATGGCCATGTGCCTGGTATAAGGTATGACCCATTTACTTCCTGAATGTTCAATAAATGCTTCATAGCACATTTTTTGAATTCATTTTTGTTGTTTTGCTTTTGTTATTTGCTTTGTTTCATTGGCTAGTTATGATAGAGGCTTACTATGTACTGTAAGTAGTTCAGGACAGCCTTGAACTCATTATGTAGGCCAAATTGACCTCAGATTCACAGTACTCCTGCTCATTCTCTCAGATCCTGGGACTGCATGCGTGCAGTGCCATGCATAGTTGTTGACCTGAAAGAATTTTACTAGAATATACATGGGTAGCAAAAAGTAAGGAAGTGTCATAAAGGACAGTTGCTACTATGAGGGATTGGAAATAAAAATGGCAACTTTAACCACAAACTTAAATATAAGGTATTATGATAATAAGTTCGAGAAATGAGATCATAGAGATCACAATTATAATCTCTGCTGTTTTCTGATGAGGATGGTGATAGTGGTGGCGCATCATGTCATGTGACACTTAACCATTTACTGTCTGTCCCGCACATAGTGTCTTGTAACCTTATAGAACACCAGTGATTTTAAGCATCCATTCTTACGGATGAGAGAAATGGAACTTCTGAATCAGGTGGCTCATACAAGATCAAAGAAGGAACCAAGACTTGTTCAGGGAATTTGAGCCTAAACTTCATTAGGCTCTTTCATAAAAGTCAGTATTTGTCTTATGATATAGTTGCTGTATGCCCTGTGTAATGAATAGCAATCTAGTGAAAAGACGAGCATAGTTTTTGAGGTAGAAGAGAAAAATATGAAACATATTTAAGTGAAATACTTTCTCAAGAGGAAGGTACAAAGACAACATTAACATTTTTCCAAACCTGTTGGTGCCCAGCTTCTCCTATACTATTGCCTGTGGATGGGAGTTTGGGGTTTTACAAATCCCAACTCGAGAGAACTATGGCTGGCACTATGTTCAGTTGTGTTACTAATGTAACACATCACACAGCTAAATATTGGCAGTTCCATGTAGTTAAAACTAAGAAAGTGGCAAGGATTATGTCTGCATTCTTTTCTTCCCTTTTGAGGTTCATTCTTTTCTGTTATAACTTCCTGTGTTCTAATTGGGCTTTTAGTTGTTAAATATTCTTACATTCAAAAAAGTGTTTCCAAATGATACACTGAAATATCTTTTTCATTATTTTAGTCTCTGGCATCAGTTATTCTTCTGTTGGTTTATTTGCCCTGCTGGTGTTTTTCACCTTGGGAATGCACACGCTAGGCAAGCAGGCACTGTAGCACTGAGCTATGTCTCCAGCCCTACCTTATTTTTGACCTTTCATGAGGAGTCCTGTTAAGTTGGCTGAGTTCTTTCTCTTTCATGCAAATACTTATTTTCTCAAGACCTCTTTAGAAGTGTGTCCATATACAGCCATCCCAACATCAGCGTCCAGCTGATAGGATGCCTGAGTGATCTTTGAGATAAATGTCATACTTAATGAAAGAGATGAATTGCCACATATATAATGTATCCTTTTATACCATCTTCTGGTGGTCTTATGAACTATGAGCTGTTACCCTAAGGCATGTAGTCACTAAATTCTAGTATCAGTCTTCCAGAAGTTCAGCCATGTAAGCTAAATTGAAATTGTGAGCTGGTCTAAGTTAGATACTTGTGTTCAAAATCTGAGTTCACCATTTACTGGCTGTGCAGTGTGACACAGGATATATACTTTTAGAATTTCCTCACATGCAAAATACAATACTCAGATACCCACCTGAAGCAGTTTTAACAAAGCTTCTACATAGAAGACTGAACAAGGTAACCTTAATCACTGCATAAATGGCAGATCTTATCCTTTCTTTTCTTTTTTAATGTATTTGGTACAGTGTCTCACTATGCAGGTTGGACTCATAGTGATCCTCCTGTTTTCAGCCTCCCCAGAACTGGGATTACAAGTGTGCACCACCACACGTGGACTTGATGAGTGGCCAGCTCAGAGTGCCCGGGTGCAGGGTCTGGCATGACATGTGGTACCCAGGGATTGAATCCTGGTCTCTGTGCTTGCCTAAGCAAGCACTTAGTCCACTAAGCTATGTTGCTGGCCTCTTATTCTAACTTTCCTCTAACATAATTTTTATGTTTCTTAGCTTATCAATTTCCTTATTTAACTATAATTGGTGTTAAAATTTCTGAAGTAAAACTTGGGGCTCTATGTTGTGTATTTTAAGAGGGAAGATTGAGCTGTAGTGACCAGGAATGTGTCCTGCTACCAATAACAAAAAATGTAACTATCAGTGCCTTTAAATAAGTAAAAATGCTTTTTAAGGCTCATTATCTGGGAGTACATGTCTCAGAGTGTTGTCTTACTGTGCCAGATTCTGAGGATATCAGCTGAGTACCATGACTTTCCCAGCCTTTTCTGTGCCCTTGGTGTGCGCAAGACCTTGGCCACCATTTGTCACTATCATTTGTCGTACAGAGCCTTAAAGTTCTTCTCAGAATTATGAAGTGGGGAAGAAAGTTTTGAGATTGTGAGTAAATTTATCTTAAACCAGAAGAGCATCCAGGTAGACCTTCATGAAATTTTGTAGGTAGATGACCACCCCCTCTAATCCCTTCTAGGGCGCACAATCTGTCAGCAACTTTAAGGCCCTATAATCATTCCTGTTCCTAGTCACACTACTTTTCATTTTCTTCTCCTCCTTCTCCTTCTCCTTCTCCTTCTCCTTCTTTTCCTCCTCCTTCCCCTTTCCCTTCCCCTATCCCTTTCGCTTCCCTTCCCCTTCTCCTTTCTCTTCCTTTCCTCTTCTTCCCCTTCTCCTCTCTTCTTTCTTCTTCTCCCCCCCCCCACCAATACTTTTCTGACAATTTCAGTTCTAACCCAGAACCTGGGCTGATCCTGATAGGTATTCATGGGGCCAGACAAAGCAGGTGTCATGGAGTGAGATTGGGGTGTCCTTCCCGAGAGGCAGCCTGCTCACGGGTTTTGCCTTAGAGCTCCAAGTAAGCCAACTGCAGGTTAGAGTGCTGCTATCCCAGGATTCTTGTCCTAACCAGCAAGGCCCTAGGGAGGAGGGAAAGAGGACATAAGGGAGAAGGGAGAGGACAGGGGCCAGGGATATGGCTCAGTAGAATAAGTACTTGCCTGGCAAACGCAAGGGCCTGAGTTCAATCCCTGGTTTTGCCAAAAAAAAAAAAAAAAAAGGAGAGAAAACACTAGACCTCCAACACTTCTTTGTACAAATAAAAGCAAAAGAGGATTCTACATGGAATTCTGGAACCACTTCTGTCATTTAATTCATAAATAGATACAGACCAGTAGTAATACATCTACAAGTGCATACCTATCTTCTCTCCCCTTTCACTGCCATGCTAATAAACGCATGCTTCCAGGCCTTTTGAATGCATGCATGGTTTTGACTGCTTCAATAATAATTGCAATAAAATTTTACACTCTACTTTTTATTTCTGTCCTTTGAATGTTAAGATTGATTGATTCTTAAGGGGCTTCCTTGAGCAGCCAGAGCATTTGCCCTGAGACTTCTATATTCCATTTTCCTGCTGCTTCTGATGCAGGATGAACTTACTAGTTTATCTAAAGGGCATTTGTTAAAGTGACAGGACGGAAACCTAATTGCTTCTAGATCCCTCTGTGTTTTGTGAATTGGCTAGTTAAAGCTTGATTAATTATATCATCTATGACCTTTGTTTTTGACATTTTATTTATCACCCTTATATGTGATCTCACTATTTATAGATTATGACCCCTTCTCCTTTCTCTCTCCCACTTACCATAGTTACTTTGGGCATATTCACATACTGCCACTAGCTAAGCAGAATTTCATCCATCAAAATGTGTCTCTGTGCTTCATACTGTCTACCTTCTCAGGTTTGGAAATCCTGTGTGTTCTTAATCAGGTGATCTCTTCATGCAACAATAAATTACTTTGGACAGGGCTCAAGCCTTGGTGGGAGCGTGAGCATTTGATGCCTATATAAAATCTTTTAATACCTTTGTCATTTCCTCTAATGCATGGATTTACAAAAGCCTGCAGGGACTTGGTATTTATTGAAGATGGAAATTGGCAGGAACAGTCAGCAATAAAATAAATTAATATAGGATATATTTTATGAAGTCCATTTGAAAAATCATTTCATACGTTAACACACATACACACGCACATACCCCTGAGATATCCTGAAACTGCTTTTACTTCCTGTGATACATACACATTGTATTTTCTGAGGGGCTGTATTATATTTTCATTAAATAATTTGTGCTTCTTAGAGTATTTGCTCTACAATTTTCTAATACTTGAATTGCTTACACAAGAGTTAGC
Organism: Octomys mimax; assembly: GCA_002564305.1. NCBI lineage: Eukaryota > Metazoa > Chordata > Mammalia > Rodentia > Octodontidae > Octomys > Octomys mimax. The sequence goes on along the minus strand of NDGM011205599.1, from coordinate 9,755 downwards.
TTTTTCATTGTAAATATAATAAATCTTATAATATTTTAAATTATGTTTTTATACAGAAAATTTTATGCAGCTCTTTGGGTCCTCTGCCTTAAGTTGATGTATTTAATGAGAAAAAAAAATCTCTTGTTTAGGAAAATCTAGCTCTTATTTTGTTTAATTCATTGCCGTGGTTAATCTTACTTGTGTGTTCCAGGATTAAGGAGTCATTTTGACAACTTGGTGTCTTTCATTTTCTTCTTTATATACAATACCCCTTGAAGTCCATTTTTCTCCCAGTCTATTTTGTTTATTGAATATTTGGTAATTTGTCATAAAAGTTCTTAGAACATAACATTACCCCTACTAGTAATGAATTATGTTTACCTCCTATAATGCTTAGTCATTTAGGGTGTTGATTTAAGTATGAATAGTTAGGGACTTTTCTCAGGCTTTCAGTGACAGCAGGCAGGAAGCTAGGCTAGGGACAGGATGGCTCCCCTGGCTAGGCTCTCTCCTGGGAGGTGATCTAATGGGAAGGATGGTTCTTCCAGTGGCTCTCTTATTTTCCTCAGTTTAATTCAAAAGACAGAATTGGTCTCCCTGAAAAGGACCCTATGGAGGATGGACATGATCTTGCTGTTGAAATCTTGGCTTTCTTCACTCTTTCAGTGGGATGATTTCGAAATTACACAGTACTTCTGCCCCAGGCCTTACCAATACTTTCTACCCCCAGCATTCACTCCTCTTTGTGCTTGCTCAAGAGATCAATAACTTGACTCAAGCTTATACTTTTATGATACTTGGTCAGTTAAAGTTAAGGGAGAACCATAACTGTTTCCCCTTGTCAGACAGATGTCCCCAAAGCTACTGACAGTCAGACCCATTTAGTGGCTGGTTTTAGTTTACAGCCTTGGTAGGGAAGACCCATAGTATCTCATGGACAAGTGTTGGGAGAGGAGTGGGGGCCATAGGCAGGCAGAATTATTTCCATTTCAAGGGTAGGCAGTTGACAGGTTATTCCAGGAAAGACAACAGACAGTCCTCAAAGTAGCAAGTTAAAAAATTGGAATTTGAGTACTATCTTCTGGTTGCCCTCCAATGTCTCTATTGTCATTTGCATACATCTGTGGGAGGACAACATGTATCTCTCCAGATTTTCAAGGTTGCTGGGCAATGTGAGGTCCTCCCTGAAACTTCTGGGGCAACCATTCAGCAGAGTGCATTTTGATATTCAACCTCAAGCTCCACAAATATTTTCCCCAGTTCTTTCTATAGACACTCAGGTTTGAGTGTTCTCCTGTTCATTACTATGCTTTCTTCAACAAATACATGTGTGTCCACCTGGAGATATACCATACTATGGTTTGCTTCTAGAAAACAGTTGCGCTGTGCAGAGCTTATAAGCCTGCAGTGTTAACCTGAAGAAAAATTATCAGCTCAGATTTTTAGGCCTGGTGGTTTCTGCACTGTTTTCTCATTTATGAGTTGTCAACATAGACAGTTCTGATGTCATCTGTCTTCAATTTTGCAGGAACCGACAGTGGCGAAGTTCTTCCTGAATCCATCCCCTCAGCTCCAGGGACACTGCCTCATTTCATAGAGGAGCCAGATGATGCGTATATCATCAAAAGCAACCCCATTGCACTCAGGTGCAAAGCGAGACCAGCCATGCAGATATTCTTCAAATGCAATGGAGAATGGGTCCACCAAAATGAGCACATCTCTGAGGAAAGTCTAGATGAGAGTTCAGGTAAGAGTTTGGGGCTTCAGGAGAAGCCAAGGCAGTGCCCAGAAATTCACCTTGTTACATATCTGGAAAAGACTAAAAACCAGCTGTTATAGCCTTATTTATATGAAACTGTATTTACATCATGCTAGACATAAAAGATTCAAGCTTATCTTTAAATGACTCCAAATTTCCCTTGGTAGTCTGTTCCAATACGGAAGGCATTTTTCTCACTCCATATAACTTTAAGCACTTACTATCATGTGTAACTTGATATTCTCCCTGGAAATAAAACCAGACAGTTACTGTTTTCATTTTTGGAATTTTAAATATTTTTGAGTCAAATATTAAGTCTTTCATCAAAAATCATTTTAAGCACCATAATTTCAATTCCTTTCATCTTTACTCCTAGATCTTATTTTTCTGTACTTTATTCTTCACAGCTGGTGCTTTCTGAGTCCTCTAGAACTTTCTTTTGATGACGGTTCCCAAATTAAATCACTGTATTCTGGCAGGATCTGCAATGTGAAATGGTTTCAGCAGCATCTTTATAAGTTTGGGTGGCTTGGCTGAGACATTAGAGATGCTGAGAATTAATGTAATACTACCTAATGTTCACTGAGCATCACAATATGCGAGGAACCACAGTGTGAGTTCATTCAACTTAAAACCTTGAAAATGTGTAACTTCTATATTTTAATGTATGGTAGAGAGTTTGTGCCTTAGAACTCTAGTTGTTCAAATCAGATCCAGTTTGATCTTAACCTAGATTACTGATTTCATTAATTCTGACTTCATCAACTCACTAAAGGTTGAGTATTGTATAAGTCAGAAAACCTCAATATAATTAGGAAATTTCAGGAGTTCAATGTATTAACAGTGTGCATAACAATGACATTCAATATACTAAGTTAGACCTTTCTGAGTGTTAAAAAATAGACAACTTGGGTGGGCTTCACACCCATGGAAAAGAGTAAGACAAACACACCAATAAATACTGCACTAAGTAACATAGGAAAAATGCCTGCAGAGAGGTATATGATGCTATAGAACAATAGTAGAAAAGATTACAGCTATGTAGGACTTTTAGGAAAGGTGCCCTGCAAGTGATGTTATGAGAAAGGGTTGATGAAATGTTCAAAAATAATTCTACCATCCAGGGCAGTGAGAGGCATCAAAGCTGTGTTCAAGTCATGTATAATAGTTAATGAAAGAAAGCTTAATATTGCTAAGCAAAAAATTAGTTTGGTTGAGATTATTCTATGAGACCAGCAACATATAAAAATAAAATGTATTTAAATCAGTGGGATAGAAGGCCTCTAAAGCAATATTAAGAAGGGCTTCACAAGCATAGTTGGGTGGTGGGGACTGATTACACTGCTGTGTAAGTGCCAGGGCTGGAGCTGTACTTCAAAGTTCGGGTCTGACAGGAGTGATTGGAATAGAATTGAGAAGCAGGAGTGGAGAATGAAACCTGGATAACTAGGGTGAAAGAAAAGGAGGCCTGCTTCTGGATTGATGGCCACAGAAAAAGTAACTAGAAGTCTAATACAAGAAGAACTTCAGTAAATATCAACACAGGGCCTATTTAATATCATTGGTTGCATGAATATGAAAAATAAAAACCTCTTACAGGAAGGCTAATATAATTAGTACAGATAATTACATTCACAAGGAAAAAATCTGAGATGGTATGCCAGACTGAGTTGAAATTGCTTATGGGGTCTAATAAAAAAAAAATATAGATAAGGATGCAGAATTGAGGACAGAAGAATGTCTTTGGTGGTCAGTAAAGGATTAAGCGGTGGAAGGGCTGGCAAGATAGCTAGTGGACTTAGCACCTGGTTTGGCAAGCTCAGGGACCAGGGTTCAATCCCTGGTCCTGCATGCTCTGCTGGCACCACCGCCAGGGCATGCTGAGCCAGTGAGCAAGTCTGGGCATGGTGGTGCACACCTGCAATCCAAGCACTGGGGAGGCTGAAAACAGGAGGATCACTATGAGTCCCAGCTGCACAGTGAGACCCTGTACCAAATACATAAATGAAAAAGAAGGAGAAGAAGGAAGAGGAGGAGGAGGAGGGGGAGAAAGAGGAGCAGTAAGCTGTGGAAATGGGGGAATTAGTAAGAGAAAAGGAGCAGCAAAGCCCAAAGAGCATCTAGAGACATACCACGTCAGGAGCAAAGAAGAGGGGTATCTACATCCGGCACAGAGGTAACTAGTGCGCTGACTTACAGAGCAAAAGAGACATTGGTTCACAGTGATCTCCATGTAATACTTGATCTGTGCCTCAGAGTCGGTAAAGAAAATCATAGAGGAGTAGACATTATATTCAGGAACAGCTATAATCATTATGCAGTTCTCAAGTAATATAAGATTGCAATCAAAATTCAAAACTTTGGAGGTAAGTGTCCCAAATCGCTCTCAGAATTCCTTGCTCTAGATTAGAATTGCAGTTGTATGAGGAAGAAAAAAGGGTACCTATTTTAGAAACGTAGTTCTTCAAACCACAGCCATACAATCAATTTGCCAACTAAAATACACTTCAGTGATAATCTACTATCCCTATTTTATTTTATTTATTTATTTATTTATTTATTTTGCAGAACCGGGGATTGAACTCAGACCCTTGC
>NDGM011205594.1:0-10963 GCA_002564305.1 Octomys mimax | reverse complement strand
ATATATATATATATATATATATATATATATATATATATATATAAAGATACAACATATTTGCCAATAAAAATAAGCACTATTTTAAATGTCTTAAACTAGTTGCTTCATGCTATCTATGCTTACAGAAAGATTTTATCATTTAATGAATAATGATTTTTTTGCAATTTGGCTATTAATGAATCTCTAAAAGAATATGAGAGAAATTGTAATGCACTTGTAAAGTAGGAGATGCATCTAAATATCTAATAGCTGATGCTCCTTGAGAACACAGAGCATATTTATAATGAGGGTTTTCTGTAATTAAAGAAAAACTAACTGTAAAGGAGCAAGCGCCTCATCCCCACTGCCGTTGGGTTGATCAGGAAGAGTACTGCAAATATACTCGGCTATTTATTTTCAAATAGGCATAATCAAAGAAAACATTGTACTGCACAAGGGAAAAATATTTTGGCCCCATAGAGTGTATAATTCTAAGATGCTCAGTACATTTCGCAATCTGGGAAGCAGGTACTAGTTTAGCTGCTGCTCAAAACGGCCAGTGGAGACTGAGCAGAATTATTTCCAGAACACTTGTCAACAAAAATGGCTGCTTTATTTTGGAAACAAAAATAATCACTTTTGCTAAAAATAATATGAGTTCAGAGAACTTTAAAGGTGGATATTAAAAGTATACATTTTTATTTTATAAATTCCCCCATACTCTTAAAAATTATGATAAATGTATGTAATGTAAAAATTATCATTATAACAGGTCAGTGGTATGGGCCCATTCGCATTGTTGTGCCACCATCATCACCTGTGGACCCCAGTAATTGTTTTATCTTAACCAAGTGAAGCTCTGTCCCGTCCCCATAAAGCAGTCCCTCCTCCACCCAGCTCCGGGCCAGTGCCCCTCCGTTTTCCATCCCTAGGAATCTGTGCTAAACCCACTGTGTGAGGGGAATTGCCATCTTTTTGTGACTGGCTTATTTCATTAGCAGAATGTTTTTGAGGTTGATTCATGTTGCAACGTGTGTCAGCATTTCCTTTTTATGGCTAAATAATATTCCATCTTGTGGGAATATCTGTCAGTAAACAAGTGGATTGCCTGTACTTTTCAGCCATAGTAAATAATACTGCTATTGCCATGAGTGTAAAACATCCGAGTTCTTGATTTTTACTTCTTTGGGGTATACATCCAAAAACAGAACTGCTGTATCACATCGCAGTTCTGTGTTTAATTATTTGAAGAATTTATACTACTTTATTCAATGAATGTATAATTTTACATCCCCACTAACAGTGCACAGAGATTCCTATTTCTTGCTCCTTGCCAACACTCGCTTTTCATTTTTTTTTAGCAGCCTTCTTGTGTGCAAACAGGATTTCCCAGATATGGTGAGATTAAACGCTTACACGCTTCTGTTCTCCTCTATACCCATTTCACCGAGTTTCTTTGTCCTCTGACCTTCTCAACACTCCCTCCACACTCTTATGTTTGCTGTAGTTGAATAAGGAAATAAGCTGGCCAAATACAGTGGGCATGTCTTGGTGTGAGGGGAAAAAGGCAGGCGGTTGTTTGTAAGCTCCGCAGCCTCCGCTAAGGGAACGACAATGACCAGCCTGCACAGCTGAGAACCCTTCTGGGGGAAGGACTGAAGTTTGATCCTGATCTTTCTGGTCAAGGTTTCATCCGTGGTTCCTAAAGAGAAAAAGGATACCGCAATGTCTAATCAAGCTCACGGAATGCTTTAAAGAAAGCAAACGCAATTCTCTATTCTTTTTACACTAATTTTGACCTTTAACACTGTGACCAGGAACGTCGCTGCTTCCACCAGGTGTCTATTCCACAGGGTTCCGTCCTGATTCGCCACACTAACAGTATTGGGAAAGTCACTGGGCTTTCAAAGTTTCAATTTCTGGACTTGTAAAATGATGCGACTAGAGTTCATTATCTTTGAGGTCGCTCCTGACTCTCAGATTCCCTTTAATATGCAATAGCCCTCTAGTTAACTACAAGGACAACACTCTAGAAGTTAAAGAAGTAGCGGTCTTGTAAGTTAAAAAATGTAATTAATGTAAAAAATAGATGCCTCCATCCAGAAAAATCACTCCATTTCGTGTAGTGTTCTGCAAACTGGAAAAGAAATTATATTAAATGTATGCCTCAAACCATTGCCCATGACTTCCTCTCCTATAAAACCATACAATGGTTTTGTGACTTTTTTTTCTTTTAACAGACACTAGAAAAGATCTGCATTTTTTTTTTCCTGCATGTCTAAGCTGACTCTTAGACATCTGAAGCCCAATTTGTCTGGACAGGTCATGGGGGATGCATAATTTCTGGATAGCCTGAAATTCTTGGTTAAAACTAGAACCAAGGGATAATTCTAGGAAAAGTTTAAGAAATTTAAAGGCAAAGGTATATTTCATTTCTCAAATATCAAACACTGATTCTTTTTCAACTATGAACACAAGCCTGATAAAAATTGGACTCCCATTGGCCGAGAAATGTGATGTGATATGATTAAAGTCTATGGTTGAAATAGTGCAGAAGTATCTCAATCATCAATTAAAAGAATTTTTTTCACTAGTTTTCACTTTAATTCACCAAAAGTCACAAAATCCAGCATTCTTTTATTTGAACTGTTTTCACATGGACTGAAACACTGTTTACAAAGTAGGAGTTAGTAGTGAATTAGATAATCTCAACTCTACAACCCATTTTGTGCCCCGTGAAAGCCACTTACCTTTCTACCCCTACCCTTCCTGGCCTGAATTTGGAAAGGACAAGAATGTAGCACGGTAATAGACACTTAACAAATACTGATGGGATGAGTGAAAGTTTGTGTCTCCTAGACATCGTGTTCTCACCATGATCAATGCTGATGAGTGCTTCTGGGTAGAATTTGGTCTCTGTTGGACCATCTTGCTTTGTAGAATGTCACACACATACTACACAACTTTCTTTCCAGGCTACTATGTTGCCCCTTGAGGAGACTTTGTAATTCATAAACACTTGAGGAGTAGGAGCCTTGTACTCACCAGCACTCTACCAGCTATCGTCACTCTTTCAGGGTACACACTCATTTTGTATACTGCTCAATCTGATCTGGACTGGAGCTTACATGGTTAAAGAGAAGAGACATTCTGACCAAACCCCACATTAATCACATATTCATTTTCCAAGATCATGTCCACTAAAAACATATGTGCGTTCTTGTGTGGTCCTACTGGTTCAGTTTAAATCTTTTCATTGATATTAGTAAGTTGGTATATTTTGTAGGATATGGAGAAATATCATTTTGCTAAAGTCTAGGAAAGTCAATAAGGGGAAATTGTGTATCACAAACCCATATTTAAGGGGAATGCCGTACTCTGACATCCTGAATAGAACCAAAATTAAATGGGTTTCTTTGACTGTCATTTTCTCTTGGAATAAATATTTCTATAATCCATCATCCAGAAAACTACTTAAATAATATCACCAATCGTCTCAAGGCCAGGGAAGGAAGCCACATTGTCTTTTCTGTTTTCTTGTGCTTTTCAAGAAAGAATCTGAGTATTTCATGTTGATTGCTTGATTGGCTGCAGAGGGACTCTTTAAAAATACTAAAAAAATCAGGAATTCAGAACAAATCAAACATAAACTGCTATCAATCATGTGCTCAGAGCATTATGTGAGGTTTTTACTCAGAAAGATGTCATTAAAAGTTGCAGAAATTAATTGGTGCCATTGAATGTAATGGCCTTTGCTGCCATAGTTTCTCAAATGTAAAGAAAAATTATGGATAACATAAATTCCTTGTGGGATTCTCCTAGATGTCTGCTTTGTTCTGTGATTGTTTATTGCAAATGTTATTACGGTGATCTATGGCCCCATCATACTTCCTCTGTACTGGGCCGCCGTCTTGCGGCCCACAACAGCGGAGGGCTTCACTCACAAGCTACAACTGTGTTTATTTGGAAATTCTTTGCTTTATATATTCCAAAAGTGTCTCAAGGTGTTCATTTTGTGTGTTTAAATTTTTATACAAAAACAGATTTGTTCTGATTGATTAAATATTGACTTACACCATTTTTAGAACAACTCTGAATCTTATTTAAGTTCTGGGTCTGTGTTTTGCTTTCCCAGAAGGTTTGCATTCGGCGTAATAATGGCTGCTACTTTGTGTGAATCAATGCATGTGGGTCTGCAATCTTTCTCAATAACAACATCAGTTTAATTAGCTGCGGTTTAAAAATTTGACTCTTAATTAAGGAACCATTTTGTATCTCAAAAAAAGTTTGAGGAAAGGAAACTTTTTCCATATTAAAGTTGTTCTATAATGCGTAGTCTGTATGTCTAAATTACATTACATTTTTATGCAACATTACTGAAGATGAAATCTTTTGTTTCCAGATTTCTGAAGGCATTTGTGGGTGCTCCATTATGCTTCTCTGGCTCTGTGTAGAAATTCATAAAGAGGCCCAAGATGAGTTAAATTTTATTTTTTTATTTTTATTTTTAATGTATCTGCTTGTTGCAGGGTCTCGCTACTCAGCTCAGACTCGTGGTGATCCTTCTGCTTCGAGCCTCCCCAGTACTGGTGTTACGGACATGCACCACCACCACACCCAGACTCTGTGGCTGGCTCAGCCCGCCCTGGGGGTGTGGCTGGCATGGCATGTGGTGCCGAGGATCAAACTGTGGTCCCTGTGCTTGCCTAAGCTTGCCTAAGTAGGCATTTTAGTCCGCTGACCTATCTCACCAGCCCCAAGATGAGTTACATTTTAATTTCTAGTTTCTTCATCTTTTAGTTGTGTTTTGTGGATTTCAGAGTATTTCTGGATGAAATATTTTGCAACTTACCCAGAATTCTGTCAAATATTAAAATATATAATAAAAAGGTAAATTAGATGCAAGTCAAGATGACTCCTTAGGTTTGTCTAAACACTCCTTTGGCTCTGACGCATAGAAATGATAGCAAAACTGATTATTTATTCATTCCGGAGGCTGAGGGGGAGGATCACTATGAGTTTAGGCCACCTGGGCTACATAGTGAGTTCAAGGCCAGCCTAAGCTATGTAGTGAGACCCTGTCTCAAAAATATTATTATCTATTACAAAAATAAGCCAAAACTAATTTTCAAGTAGAAAATATAGTAAATCTAAGCTCTAGAAAAAAAGATGAAATTTTCTTTGGGGCCATTTGATGTTTAAAATCTGTTAAATTCCATGGTATGTATGGGAAGGGGCTACAAATCCTGCACAACTTCATATTTGTTCTGAGAAACGTAAATATTTTTAAAAGTGACTGCTAAAATAACATAGATACTGCTTAAAGTTTCAACTCAACAAAAAGAAACACTGAAGGATGTTTTGAAAGCTTTAACAACTGATAAAATGCAGGAAAGAAAGATGCAGAAAGACACAAATAACACTGGTTTAAAAAAACCTCTAAATTTTAGGCTGAAAAAATACATTCTGAGCTATTTTTTATAAAACAAAAGCAAAATGATGATTTCTTTTTTAGTAACTATTGGGGATAAGATGAGCCTTACTGACTATTAGAAGGACAATGCCTGGATATTACATTTTGGTAGGGCAGAAAGAAATATGTGAAAACTTAAAATCAAAATTGGACTTTGCAATTAAAATGCCTAATTTTATAGTGATAAACAAAATAAAAAATTCTAGATTTTAGTTAATTTTGCTTGTAAAGCAGCTAAAATTGATGCTAATGGGCTTTTTAAAAATTTTAAAAATAAATAAATGTGTTATTTCCCAGTGGTCCACGAAGTCCCTTTGCCAGGCATGACATTCACGAGGGGCACTATGGTAGCACTGCCCGCATTAAGAGCAGAGGCCTAACCAGCACACACCGATGCCTCAGTGATCTCTACAAAGGGAAACTTTCAGTGCGCATTTAACAGATGTTGACTTTTTTGGTGGGAGCTAAGGCAAAGGGATTACAAGTCAGGCAACTCAGCAATAGTTCCCTTTGTAAACTTGGACATTCCGTTTGCATTAAATCCAAGCCTCCTGCAATCCCTTGCACTCCCTCTCCAACCCTGCTCTAAGTAGAGGCTTGTAAGAGTATGGGTCGGCCTTCCAATGCTGAGCCTAGACTCATGCTTTGCATCCCAAGGACAACTAGAAACGGAGCGCCTGTGTTTGGCAGCACAGCCTCTCTTGCCCAAGTGAGCGCCCCACACTTTCCTCCTGTCCAGGCCCCTCTGTCCACCTGTTCCTCTGCAGCTGCTCTGGGTGCTTAGAGCTCTCTTTCCACCTTGAGGAAGAAGCAGAGCTGCAGCTCGGACTCTTTTCGTGCTCATCTCCCTTTCTTTCCCTCCTTGGCTGCCTCATTCCTTCACTCATTATATTTCTAAAGTCAACAGCTACTCCTTTCATTTACAAATATCACAGGCTATGTAGATCCTCTGCAGTTTGGTCAAGTTCACATCTCCAAACACCTGAAGAGAAGCTCCTCTTGGGCTCCTTCTGCTAAGTAAATTACAGAGTCAACCACTTCTCTAAAGAGAAATGAATTTCCAACTGCCTGTCCACTTTTACATATGATCAGTTTTATTTAAAATAACTTTAGTTTTATAAATTAGATTTTAGAAGGTTTGGAGCATTTAATCCATGTTACCCCATTCTATAATATATCTTTTTTTAAAAAAATGTATTTAGGACAATGTCTACAGAGTCTCACTACATAGATCCAACTAGTAGTGATTCTCCTGTTTTCAGCCTCCCAAGGTTTGAGATTACAGACATGTGCCACCACACCCAGTCTCAGTCTCCGTCTCAGTGCACCCCAGGAGCAGGGCCGGCACAGTATACCAGGGATCAAACCCCAGCCATTGTGCACTGCCTAAGCAGTACTTTAGTCCACTGAGCTATCTGGCTGGCCCTCCGTGTTACCCCATTCTATCGTGGACCAACTAGATAAAGATTCAAACATCTGATAGTACTTTTCTCTGGGTTTTTTTTTTAAGTTTTTAAAAAATATTTTATTTACTTATTTATTCATTCATTCATTCATTCATTCATTTGGTACAGGCTTTTGCTATGCAGCTCAGACTAACAGTAATCCTCCTATTCTCAGCTTCCCCAGTGCTGGGATTACAGGAATGCACCACCATGATTGGTTCTGGTGGCTAACTCAACATGGGGCTGGCACAGAATATGGCATCAGGGATAGAACCCGGGTCCTTGAGCTTTGCAGGCAGGCACTTAGACTGCTGAGCTATCTACCCAGCCCATTTTCTGGATTTCCTTAATATTTTATATTTCTGGACAGAAAAGTTTGTATAAAAACTTGCGATTCTGGATCTTGTTGAAAACCTGGAAAATCTAGTGGCACTGCATATGGAGTCTGCATGACCAGTGGAGCTGGAGTTGAGAAATGGCCATCCTTTGGTAGGTGGCCTGCAGCTCCGTGAGCATCCCCAATAGTGGAGCACCCATCCCTCTCCTTACCACTTTATGTCTGGCCTGCTCACCCTCTTCTGCATGCTATCCACAGGTATCTGAGCTCACAGCCTCTGCCTATAGCATTTGTATACCCAGACAGAACTAATTTTCATCAGGGAGGCTCAAGAAAGAGGTTGCTTGCCTAGTCTTGTACAGATTCAGAACCAAATTGTTGGTGCCCATAACAAGGGAAGATCTTCCTTTCTTCATCTAGTGATATGGCAAAATGTTGAAGGATTTCTGAACTCAAGTATGAAAATCAAATCAATAAAATACATGATAAGAATGACATACTGAGTTATGACTACTCTGCATAGAGCAATCTACACACTCACCATGTAAGGGATGGCACCAAGCATAATACCCTATTCACTTTTAAAAGTAAAGAGACTGAGCCAGAATTCAATTTAGTTTAACCCCTGCCTGAAGTATTTATATAGAAGCAGCCTTGCCTAAATTATCCCATTCCTTACTCCTTCCCCTGCCCTGTCAGAAACTTCACAAACGTGTAAGAGATAAGGAGAAGACAGATCCCATTTAGGGCAATAAGAGACAGACTATTTGCCCATGCTTAGCCATAAATCCCTCTGTCCAGGACCTCGCACCTATAGGATATAAGGGCATCACATTCCTGCCTGGTTGCCGTAGCAACAAAGAAACTATAAAAGCAGGTAAGGAACAAAGAACTGGGCCTTTGTGTCTTCCCAAATGGGGAGGGGAGCACATAGGTCACCAGCTAATCAATAAAATTTCTGTAATCCCTTTTAATTTAGTCTCCCATGGGCAATATATCCAATCCTGGCTATTACAATCATATATGCCTTTATATATTCAATATGTATGTATATATATAAAATATATATGTAATATGTATTGAAACTATGCTCAAACTTTTTTGAGATCTGGATATATTTGAGAATTCTTTCCCCCAGGCAAAAAATGTAGATACATATATGAGTGCAAAATTATCACAAATTTTTCAAGTAGCTTCAGAAAGTTCCTGGTCCTCCTGAGGCCACACAGGAGACATCAAGATTCACAGTTCCCAGATATAGACCCCGTGCCTGGAGAACAGTTTAGGTGGGTGCTGTCAGACTCCCCTCCCCACTAAAGTACCTACAGCTTCCCCTTTACCCAGCATGATGAAGTGGACGGTTCTGGTTCAGTCCAGATCTTCCAGTTGGCCCTCCAGCACTTGATCTCCCACCTCACATTTCTTACTCTTCTCCTTTCTCATGTACCTAAGCAAGACTGGGCCTTAGCCCCTCCGAGAGTTATCTATCCCCAGGCTGGGTTTTTTCCAATGTACCTGAGAACATGGTCTGTGCTGATTTCTTCTCTACTTGGATGCATGTGGATCATATACAGACAATCTTAGATAAGTGTTCTCTGCAATAAAAGCAGAGAATACCATTTAAGGACCTATTGGCTTCTGTGAAGTTCATGTAAACGGGGCTCGCCCGGAGGCTTTGAAATTATATGGCAGTGTATCCAATATCATGTCATCTGTCTCATTTCTGTGTCTTGATCCTTCCTACCAGAAAGTTCCCCAGCCCTTCCTCAGTCTGGTGTTATTTTTTTGGAAGGTTAGCATTCCAGCAAGGCAGATAGGATATGCAATCCTAGGTAAAATAATGAAAATAAATAGCACTTTAAATTTTCAACAGCATGTTCTTCCCTAAACTCTTCTGTTCATTAAACGATGGCCAACCAGTTTGGTATAAAGCGGACTGAAGAGAAAAATCTTGAAAAGAACTCCAAAGAAGGAGGAAATTTATCTCATTTTTTAAAAAATGTAGCTTCTCCTGTTATCCTTCGTAACATGGAGTCTTTACTCTTTGGCTTTATGACCCCCTGCCTCATTGAGAGAGCTGACACAACTTCTGCTTAATGGCGATAACTTTGGAGCCCAAGCACAGCTTTCTCATGGGTTTAAGATTGTTGTGCTTTTTGATGCTTTACACACATGAGCCTGATAAACAAAGATGGCCATGATAAATGAGCACAATGGGAAAGTAATAAGAATTCAGGGGTGTGGCATGGGTTGTGTCCTTCAAAGAAGTGAAGATTCTTCTATTTTTCCTCTTTAATTTCTTAATGACAAAACAATATTACTAATGAAACAGAATCCTCAAAATATTTTGTGGCTGTTGTTTGAGACCAGAATGCTTTGCTCTGAGGTCTTTTTCTTACTTAGGTTTGTTGTTGTTGTTTTGTTTATTTTGTTGTCAATGATAGAGTTTTTAATAAAAGATAACATTCTCTATTAAATATTCAAGTTGTTATCCTTTAATGGAAACACTTTGAACCTGAAACAGCAAACAAGCAAAAAATCATCTTGTGTGTGGGCCTTACGTGTATGATGATTCTAGCCCTCATTTCTTTTTTCCTTCTAGCCCAGCCTATCCCACAGGAAGTCCACAGCTTATCACCTCACTGCCCATGTCCTTAGCTCACACACAGCTGTAGATTTTAACTCCACACTATCCTTTACGAAGCCCTCCAGCTTCCAAAAGGAAAAGGTTCAAATCTACCTTTACCCACCTTTGTGTTCAGATAGTAAATGCTTCCTGGCATGGGGGCCTTAGCAGAGAGTGCGGTAACAGAAGCACAGTCAGTAACAGTGTCAGTGCCCTGCGGGCCATGTCATTCCCTCAATCCTTCTGTTTTCTAGCCATCATGGGCTACAACCATAGCTGTGTGCTGCTCCCTTTGTGTGGAAGGTTTTCCTTCTCTTTGGTTGCAATGAGCCATTTCCTTCTTGGTTCTCTGATATTTAGCAACAGGATGAAGGAAAGTGCGGCAGTTGTGAGATGGGAGCTCAGAGCTCCCATCAGCAACAGTTCACTACAGGAAGGCGATGACAGACACATGCACTATAACATAGCAAAGGACTTTGGCGATGCCTGCCATGGTTGTATTTGATCGATGTTAGAGCCTCCTTCCCATAGACATTGCATTGTCAACAAATTCCCAGAAAGGAGGAATAAAACTATTACACATCTATCAAATTGACCACTTATATTGTAAAATATAAGAAAACAATGGATCTGTTTTTCTTGTCCATATAAATTGCAATTCTCTTTTCTTCTGAGTTTTGGGAGGGGGGAAGCAAGTACTTATGTAACTCAACTGTTAGTGTTATCTGAATTAGGTCATCTGAGTCTAAATATAGTAGATAACCCAACATAGTTAATATTACTAATGAAAATAAATTTTATGTCCAAATCATCTATACCTTGCATATATTTCCCAGTAAGTACAGTAGCTCCTTGTTTTATTTGATTTTGCACTCTGGATAATTATTTACACATCCATGTCCTCCATTGACAATAAGCTGGTTTTTTTTCCTTCTGAAACAGGGCCTTGCTATGTATTCCAGGCTGGCTTTGAACACGAGATGATACACCTGCCTCAGCCTCCCAACACCTGGCTGACAATAAGCTTCTGAGTCACGCCATAGTCTTCTCTACTTCTCCAAAGCCCCTGCCATAGTGATTCATACACAATAATTAAATAATTT
>NDGM011205570.1:515-11203 GCA_002564305.1 Octomys mimax | reverse complement strand
TCACAATTTAAATGCAAATATCTTCAGTAATACAGAATAGATGGTGGAGGACTCTGTTTTTTTTATAAATTATTGTTCAGCACTCTTAAATATTTAGTAATAATGCTAATTGTGAAAGTATTAAGACATAAGAATCAGGGCTGGGGCGATAGCTTGGTGGTCTAAGCACCTGGCTGGCAAGCACAAGGACGAGAGTTCGATCCCCACTGCCTCATGCAGTGTTGGTGCTGAAATCCTGGGCACACCACGCAGGCCACCAAAACCCGGCATGGTGGCATATGCCCATAATCTCAGTGCTGTGGAGGCTGAGCCAGGAGGGTCACCATGAGTCCAATCTGCATAACAAGACTCTGTACCAAATAAATAAAGGAGGGGGCCAGGGAGATGACTCAGTAGAACAAGTGCTTGCCTGGCAAGCACAAGGGCCTGAGTTTAACCCCTGCTTCTGCCAAATAAAATAAATAATTAAAAAACCATAAGTATCTATTCAAAGTTGTTTCTCCCAATAGACTCAGAGCAGTGGTGAGACAATGGACATATTTCCATGAAGTCTCTTTGGCCACTTGGTCTTTATCTTTCCATCCTTACTAAACCTACAGTGCACTCTAATCATTTCTTTCCTAATTGGATGGCATGCAATATATTTAGAACTGCTCTACCTGAGCATTGTGTTGCATGATTCACTGACCAAAACAATTTTAGAGCTTGCAGGTCCCATTTTCTTGATCTGTGAAGTGAGGAAAATAAAGTACCTCTACCTCAATAACTCATGTTGTTCAAGTCATATATTGCATGTGAAAATAATTTGCAAAATAAAAGTAATTATTCAGATGGTTTCTAAGGGTTGGTATGTCATGCTTTTTAAGGACTTTAGTCCTTGTTCTAGTTTATGTACTTTCTTTATAAAGTCACTGTTTTGTTCAACAGCCTCAAGCACTCTTGATATACCAGTTCTGGGCTCCATTTTTATATTTTATTGCTATTCATGAGCTAGACTCATGTATATCATATGGGGCAATCTAAAATTTATCAAATTCAATATCTTCAGATCTGAACTTAGCATTTCATCACCATGATTTTGTGCTTTTTCTTTCTCTGTTTCAAAGAGTGGCACTGTTGCCCACTTGGTTGCCATAGACATGAGCCAAGGGTTCTTGATTTCCTCCTTATCCTTTCCCCTTCTGCTCCACCATGTCAAATACCCCTCACCACTGACAGCTCCCTTAGACCTGGGTCACCATACCAGCCTCCTAAGTGGCTTCTGTAACCTAGGTTGCTCTCCACACTTTATAAATAAAGTAGGCGCCTACCCCTGCCTAAATCCTGTAAAGTAATAACCATTGTTCCCAGGGCAATCTCCACATTGAAGCATGGTTTACAGACTCTACAATAGGACTTGTCACTTTTAATATCCTTAAATATCACTTGAAACAGTTTCTGATTCACTAGGCCTGAGATCTAGGGTATATAGGAATAAGATTAGTAAGACAGACCTAGGTAAAAAGTTTAAGGAAGCCCTCAATTGCATATCAATGCTAGTGATAATTTCATATTCCTTGAACTCGAGAGCAAGAGCCTCCTTAAATGACTTGCATTAGATAGCTTCCTTGCCAAATTCCTGGAAAGGCTAACAGTACTCCTTCTAGGACCACGTGCTACGAAGCAAATCCTGACTGTTCAGCACTTACCCATCTGTATTCCCCTCTTATGCCCCTCACCTCAAATTCTATCATACAATTTCACATATATTTCGGGGGACACATTCTGTCTTCCTTCTGAGATGATTTATACTCCTATCCCACTTTGGTCCTAACAATTACATGGCCAGATACCACTTTCCTCTGGATGCCTTTTCTGATGCCAACGGTGGACTCAAAGATACCTGGCTACCCTCTTTCTTTCCACAGCCCCATAATAATAGACTGGTAAGTTATGTATTTACAAGCATGCTAGGCCAAAAGAGTGCATTTAGAAAGGCCTTGTTTATTAACGCAAGCCAAGCAAAAAGCACATTTTTAGCACACAGTAGAATTTTAATATGTGTTTATAAATATAAAAGAATAATTTAATGTTAAATTTTGTGTTTGTATTCTTTTAAAATCTGCTTTATAATCTTTTAGCAAGGCTTTCCACTTCTCTTACAAGTTCATAATGTAGTTAATAAATATGATTTTATGTCAATAAAAACAGACAATAGTTTACCTTTATGGAAGTAATTCAACAAATAATTGTTAATTAAGCACTTACTAGGTATTATGAATTCAGTGGTAAAGTACGAAAACGTTCCAACTTTCCAATTTTCACATTTGTAGCGAAGGCATTTTCAAGTACTAAACAAATACATACATGTATACTATATGTATAGCTACATGACTATAGGTAAAGTTCTTACTTTTCCACGTCTTACAGTCTACAAAGTGACCATATAACACTACAGAGCCTATTAAGCCATTGTGTGGGCTTAAGGACCTTAATTCACTCTGACGGTGGGCCTTCTTAAAGGATGCTTCTGAAAGACCTCCAGAACACAAGCTGAATGACTCATTCTGCCCTAGAACATTGCCCCTCTCTACACAGAAGGGCTTTTTCACATCAGGATACATGGGGGCCTTTGCATTCATGGCTGCGGAGGTAACTCAAGAACAAAGGGAGCCACCGAGGGAGGCTGCAAGGAGCAGGCAGGAAGGCATAGGCAGCAGCAGGCCACAGTGAAGGCTGGCACCCTCTCACAATCTAATGCATATGGACAGGGGTATGATACGAGGGCAATCGGGATCTGTCTGCAGTGTTAATTAACCTTTCTCACTCATACATGGCAGCAGAGAGCATCTCTTCTCTTACTCCCAAGAAAGGGACCTAATTAGAACAGATGGAGAAAATGCACATGAAAAGAAATGGAGCGCTTATTCAACACCAGGGATGGCTCATGCCCAGGGATTGTGCAGGGTGAGTGGGTGAGTGCTGTTATTGTTTTGTTTGTCTTTTTACCTAATTGTTTCTCTCAATGCCCAGAATTAAGCCAGGTATTTAAAGAGAGATACAGAAATGGTGACACTACATGGACTCAAACTTCCTTTCATCCTCTCTGTTTCTACAGCCTTACATTTTCCACAATACAGATGTTTGAAATGAGAGTATGCATGTTCTCTCTCAAGACTGTAAAATTCAGACGCCATCCAGGAAATCAAAAGGCTGCAGAACTAAAAGCGCTTAGAATCATCAAGAATTAACTTATCAAATGGATCTTGGATTTTGATGCAATTGAAGACTAACCTATCACTACAGCCATTCAATAAAAAGAACTGGAATGCAAATTTTTCCTATTTATTGTACTATAAAGATTAATTCACTCCCACTAGCACATTTCCATTGTACAATTAAAAGTGAAGCAGTGGTGACCTGTGGCAAGTATATGTCTGACCAAGAGAGAAGTCTACTCAATTTGATCCGAATCCCATTGACTACGTATTGAAGAAGCTGTGTCAAGTCCAGGCAGGGGTGTTGGGCAGCCTGGAGAATGGCTCATGCCAGGAGATGGCTTAG
This sequence comes from Octomys mimax, assembly GCA_002564305.1. Classification (NCBI taxonomy): domain Eukaryota; kingdom Metazoa; phylum Chordata; class Mammalia; order Rodentia; family Octodontidae; genus Octomys; species Octomys mimax. The sequence continues at coordinate 7,660 of NDGM011205570.1, read as the reverse complement.
TGGGAAGTCTTCTGCAATTAAGCCCCACCCTGAGATCTTCGTCTGATGAGTATGATGAATACCACCAGTACATGTATCTTCAGGGAGAGAAAATGTCCAGGGAATTTTGACTTTTTATGGATGCTTTAAAATCACTTGCAAGAGCTACAAGCTTTGTGATGCTTAGTTCCACTGTCTTAAGGCTTTCCAGAAACAAATTTATGAAATTTGTAAATATTCTATGAAGTTCATGGGTATTCTGATGTACATGTGTTTCTTGAGAAATCTCCTTTGAAAGGGTCCCTATTCTACAGAATAAGAGAGAAAGATAACATTTTCTGCTGTTTCCATCCTGCTGAACCATGCTGTTAGTACTGAAGCATGGGCACTTGTTCCAATGTAAAGCCAATCAAAGATCTTCCTGCGATTGATTTTAGCTCCAAAGAAAAAGGTGTCTGTTCCAATAAAGTCTGTAGCAAAATGTTCCGATATCTATGGCATTGTTTACCACCATGTGGAAATAAAAGGCTGGAAAATGCAGGAAAAATTTAATGAAGAGTGAGAAGTGGGAATTCCTGACAGAATTTGTCTCCCTCATTCCGCTACATCCAAGGTTCTTTTATTTCTTTTCCCTGGGGCAGTTTTGTTTTTAACACTCTCTGGTTCTCAGTCTTGTTGGCTTTCCTTAAGTTATTTGATATGTTTTCTATTTCTTTCAACTACAAACCTTGGTTAAGATAGGAATAATTAAAATTTGAATTTACATAAGTCTATGTAAAATCATATTGAATTACCTACATGTAATTTGTGTAAATCTTTGAGAAGCTGCTATCATTACCTTATTTTATAAATCTAGAAGAAACTCAGAGAAATTGTGTTTTCCAAAGCCACATGACCAGAAAATATCAAATTTGTGATTCAAGTCTAAACATGTTTGTCTCATTCCAAAATGACCCTCAGTTCCTGCTCAGAGTTTGCAGGTCATGAAAGGTCTAAAGAGGCTGGAAATGCAGAAAATACCAACGTGAAAGAGAAAAGTAAACATATGAATTGGAAAGAATTGAAGAGAATAGTTTTTTTTAAATGAATCATTTAAATTACATCCTAAAAAGTGATAAAGTGAAATGCCCTTTCATGAACTCAACACACACACACATACACACACAAAAGATGGAACTGTTTACAAATTTAAAATATTCATGAAGCCATGTAATGGGAAGAGGACTAGAAAAATATACCAGAACCGCATTAATAGAATTCTCAAAATAGCTTATGGAATTTAGACTCTGTTTCGATAGCACTGAAACACATAGAAGGCTTTGAGGAGAGACATCCACTCTTCCCAAAGCACAGGATGAGTTAGAAGTAGAAGTGGAGGCCTAGTGGGAGTGAAATATAATAATGATCTTCATATCTGCAGAACTTTTATTTTATGCACAAAAGAAGGGAAGGCATGCTTTATATCCAGGCTGGAGCTCTACTTATATATCCATTTTCTTAAAATACAGCTATTTGTTCACATGAGTGCTACAACCTTATTCCTGAGCCTTTTCCCTTATTTTCAGGCATCATCAGAGAACCTATCTCTAGTATCATCTATTCACAGGCCTCCTGGGTCCCCAGGAATGATTTCTGGAGTGCCATGGGTCTTTCAGCTTCTGTGTTTGTGACACCCCATTTTCCACTAGGCAGAGTGAGTTCTTCCTATTCTTCCTCTTGTGACATGCTTTCTCTTTTGTTGTTGTTGATGATGTTATTGTTTAACATTGTTTTTGAGAAATAGATACATGGTTTTTATTCCTAAGAGGTTTGTAAATGTGGATTTTCCATATTAAAATTGTTGTATTATACCTATTTTCTTCAAAGCTATCTATGTGGAATGATTTTCTATATCTTTCTTCAAGTATGAAATTGCACAATTGGAAATACTCTTTACCTGAATTTTAGATGTTCAATGTGATAGAACAATTTGAGATAAAACTTATATGAAAATACTGACTCATTTGCCAAAAGGATTTCATTCTCCTTTCCACAATGATCTAATCCTTTGTTCGGGCTGCTATCATGTCACAAATTCTTGTTTTGCTTTTCTTTGACAGTTTCTTTTGCCTGCTTATGCAGCCCAATTAGACTGTAAACTCATCGAAGAAAAGTGGACTATGTTTGATTTTGTATTTAATTGTCTTTTAAATGGAGCCAAACCACATTGCTTAAGTTGGTTTCAATCTACTCGTCTTAAGCAGTGGTCTTGCCTTAGGCTCCAGATTACTTAGATCATAGGTATGTGCCCCTGTGCTCGACTAGGTGCTCTGGTTTATGGCATTAAATTCCATTATATAGGGACTGCCTAACTCTTACTAATTTTTTTCATCACTGAGAATTTCTAAGTGTGAGATCCCACTGTCATGTCTAAATTATCTGTCCACAAACCTCTGACAATACAATTTTGTCCTGTGGTAAAAAGCCAATTCTACTAGAAATTTCTGTTCTAGAAAATTATAATTCCTGAGGGACAAAAAAAGTAACTAGATTGAAGGAAGTATCATAAAGAATAACTAGCACTTGTTTGCCAACAGTGCCCTGGAAATTCCTGTTGTCTAATTCTCTTGGAGACTGAATCATTCAACTGTCTTGGTTTTTTTTTTTTTTTTCTTTTTTTGTGCAGGAACTCACTATGAAGCTCAGACTCACATTGATCCTCCTCCCTAGTTCTGGGATTATAGGTACGCATCATCATACCCGGACTTCGACTGCCTTGTTTGTGTGAGACATAAAATAATCTTCAAACATTTCCAAGTTTGTAAGTTAGCAAGTTGTAGTTTCTGATGCTTTAATGAAAAGAATTGTATATGATTTTGTTTATAATTACATTTAGTATGGCAGGTCCCATCAACTCATATATAGACAGTGCTCAAGATGAAAAAAAAAAATATCTTAAAATATTGCTGCAATAGTGAGTTTTTATTTAGGTCTGAACCACTGTAATGGAAACTCAAGAAAGAGCTTAATGTTAGTTCTGAATCTCTTAATTACCCCATAACCATACTTAGGTCCAGTCACTTCCTTTGAGTATCACTGTCTGAGTGCTAGAAATGACAAGATTATGTCACTATCTTCCAGATGCTCCCCAGTACTGTGCTAGACTCAAGTTTCATTATACTGTGTAAAAAATATATGCATAACTTGATATCAAGTTCACATTTTTTTGGTGTAAAAAATTTCTGAGTGATCATTTATCTTAATCTTTACCTCCATATGTGCAAGTCTCCACGTACTGCCTGAGAGATAATTACTTATAGGTTCTCTATATGGCAAAGTCTGGGCTGGGCTTGATTCCAGGTCTTGCAGCTTCAAGCTAACGGTACTTTTCATCACCGCAGGCTCCATCTTTGCTCCATAGACACATCTGGAAGCATCTGTCCTGCTGTTGCCTCAACAGTCTTTTCAGAGCACTTTTGTTAGTTACTTAACAAAGACAAGGACTGGGGACATAGGTCAGTGGCATAAGTGCTAGCCTGACTGGCAAGAGCAAGGTCCTGAGTTTGATCTTTGGTACCAGAGGGGAAAAAAGACAAAAATCCTTCCTAGTGAAGCAGTCCTTCTGAGTAAGACTTAAGTTACAAGTACTGTTTTAGACAGCGTATGACATTAAGTAAAATGTTTCTAAGCAGAAAAAGGGATACTCAGAACAAACCTGACATAAATGGTACAAATGGACTCCCATGTCTTGGGGTCTTGGGGTAAACTTACTCTTGCTTGAACCTGCCATAGCCAGATGCATTTTTTTTTTTAAAAAAAAAACTCGATGTGTGAATGTTTAATCTTAAACAGTACAAGAGTCACAAAATGTTGAACCTTCGTGGATTTTTAGTTGAGCTTCCTTCAGAGGACTGGAGGTAACTCCGTGTTGTTGCACCTTGATGATTGAGTAAAACTGGAATTAGCTTCAGCTGTTTTCCCATTGTGTCTTAGGTAGCGTTAGATTACCTAGTAGGGTCTTAGAAACTTGCATTAGCAGCCGGTAGGGAGAATGCAGAATAGTTCACAGAAAAAAGTTTTGGATATCCTCCTTTGAACTTGTCTTAGTACAGTTCAGCTTTAGTCTGACACATTACTACACTTTTTTTCATGGAACTCAGGCATAAAAAGCTTTTAAGAAACTCATCTTAACATTCTAAGATTGGCTCTTTTTCTGTCTTCTTCCTTTCAAGCAGTCATCCTAAAAGGGTCACTGAGAAAATTATACACATTTTCACCATGCCATCTCCACAGAAAGTTCTGAACAAAGAAATTCTTTTTCTTTCCTTAGAGACAAACGTAGTCATGTATATCTGATACTGATTGGTACATGGTGCCTTGTAATCAGTTTATAAATTCAAAATTCACATCTGTAAACCTGAGCTTAGCTTCTCTTTGTAAAAAGTAACGTTGTCAAAAATCTAGAACTAGGGGCAATAAAATTCTGGGTTCGTTTTGTTTTTGTTTTCTTTTCTGATTACTCAGCATTAAAATCTTCTGTGCATATCTTGGTAGGTCAGGAAGGTTTGACCAGGCTAGGGAGATAGCTCAGTGGTCTAAGTGCCTGCCTGGCAAGTACAAGGACTTGGGTTTGGTCCCTGGTACTATATACCATACCAGCCCTTCCCTGGGCCCACTGAGTTAGACACTGAAATCAGGAGTTGTAGCACATGCCTGTAATCCCAATCTTGGGGAGGCTGAAACAGGAGGACCACTACTATTCCAAGCTGCATAGCAAGACCCTGTACCAAATACATACATTTTTTAAAAAAAGAAAGAAAAGAAGGGTGTGACCTTAAGTACAGTATCTGGCCCCTCAACCCTATTCTTCTGGCACTATTCCTCACACTTGCACCATGATATTTCTGCCTTCAATATCTCATGCACTCAATCCTTAGAAATCATCATCCACATTAATCTTTTAATTATGGATGCCAGTTATTGACTTTCACCAATAGGAAAATTAATGCATAGACCATCTTCTATGACAGGGCACATTTCATGGTTTCCTATGGTAAAACTGCAGGTTCTAGCTAAATCAATGGTGGAAAATTCAATGCATCACAAACTTAGAAGTTGTCTGAGTATTTGCTCCACATTTCTGTGGCACTATCAACCAACACACTGGACATTTTTCATGGGTGTCTCCTTTAACATGAATTTTTGCCTATTGTTTTATTCATACATTTATTACTTCTATATTGTTCAATACAAGCATATATTTCTTCTTTTTTGAGTCACATTTCCCTCTGCACTTTGTAAGTACAAGACTCAAATTAAGCCTGTTGCTGGAGCTTGCTTTCCTTTATTATCTATATCAGCCTTCATGGTTCATAAAACACTTTGGCCAGATTCCTTGGAATCATAAAGGACTCCTTCATTGGTCAGGATTTTAAGGTTTAATGTAGGAAAAGAAATGTCATGCTAGGTACTTTTAAGAGGAAGATTTACTATAGGAATTGATTGTCCAGGTATTAGAGAGTGAAAGAAGTATTGATACAGGGAGAAGAAGAAGAAGAGGGAGAGGAGACAGGGAGAGGAAGGGAGCATGAGAGGGAGATAGGAAGGGGAGATAGAGGAACAGGGGTGAAAGAAGGAGAGACTGGAGAAGAGGGAGGTGAGACAGAGAGAGAGAGAGAGAGAGAGAGAGAGAGAGAGAAATAGAAGGTTGATCATAACAATATAACAGGTAAAATACTTTACAGTGCTGAGGGCTGTGTTTACTTAAAAGCAGGATGTGGACCAGCTTCTATAGTTACATCTAAGAAGGCTCAATGTGAACTGAAAGAGGCTGGAATCTAGAACCCATTGTCTTGTAGAATACCATACCATCATAGGTTTTTTATGGCAAAAACCCTTCAATTCCAAAGGAGGATGGCCTTTGCATTTGGCTTCTCACTTCTCTTGATCCTTCTAGTAGAAACTTTCTAGTATCTGGAAGTCAGAGCTGCTGTGTATTTTCAGAGGGCAGTTCCAGCAGCAGAACACAAGACTAGGAGATGGACTTGAGACTCCAAAGTCAGTAGCTTTAGATCAAAAGATCTTTAGGTTCTAGAAGTAATCATTCCGAAGCAATGCTGAATGTCTCAATTTCCCATCTCCTATAGCCATGCTTCCCAGTGCACGAGCTCTTCGCTGCTAGTCTGAGTATTCACACAGTCCCAGAGTCCTTCCTACCTACCTTACCTACACTCTAGCCATTAATCTAACAATCAAACACAATCTTGTTACAACTTGCTTAGAAATATATCCAAATCTCTTAAGATCCTTTCACTTCATGGACATTTCTCTGAAGAACTTGAAAGATCCTTTATTCCAAGTTAGCTCAAAGCAAAAGTCTTTTAAAAGAGTCTATCACACTTTTGAGTGAAAGTACTTTCTCACAAAACCTCGTGGGACTCTCTATTCTGCTGATTAAGAATCACTCTCTGTACTGGACATCAATTTTTTTTTTCTCTAATATACTTGGTTTTTACAGGGTCTTACTACGCAATTCAGATTCATAGTGACCCTCCTGCTTTCAGCTTCCCCAGCACTGGTATTACAGGCATCTGCCACTCCACCCAAACTCTGGCCTGTTTAGCCTGCCTCAGGGGTGGGGTGGGGCCATTATGGGATGTGGTGCCAGGGTTTCAACAGTGGTTTCTGCAATTGCCTAAGCTTGCCTAAACAGGTGCTCTATTCCACTGAGCTATCTTGTCAGCCCTTCCATTGTGTTTAATAGCAATTTACATAACCCATAAGCAGGTCTTAAGTTTTGCTTTTGTTCTTTATTTAAATTTCGCTAAAGTTTTCAGAAAATCTGAGAATATGCTGTATGCCACCCTTTGAATGAATCACAAAAAATGTGCTTATTAAATAAAATTTTCACTCTTGGTTTTTCCTCTAGCTGGGTATGCAAATTGTCACACACATCTGCAGAAAATCTTAATCAACATCATTTAATGAAGAGGTCTCAAGTCCCACAGTGCCCCTATCATTAGAGCCATGGCCATACAATAAGACAGAGGGAACATTCTTTCAAATATGTTATATTTTTATACAATGCAGCATTACTCAGCTAGAAAGAATGATAAACTCTAGATCTTTATATTGAAGTGGATGCCACTTGAAGATATACTCATAAGTGAAATAAGCCAGACCCACAT
>NDGM011205562.1:5479-15814 GCA_002564305.1 Octomys mimax | reverse complement strand
CTCAGCAAAATATTCTAAAAGAGTCCAGTAGCCCATAATAGCATTGGGTCTTCCGCTTGAATGAATTATTGATACATGTAATAAGGCTGGCGAGATAGCTCAGCAGTCTAAAGAGCCTGCTTCGGCAAACTTAGGCAAAGCACAGGGACTACAGTTTGATCCCTGGCACCACATGCTGGCTAGCCCCGCCCCCTGCGCAGGCTGAGCCAGCCACACAAAAATAGATAAATAAAAATAAAACCAAATTGATACATGTAGTACTATGGTTGACCTCAAAATGAGAGCATGCTGTCATTCTTTATGATTCTGCTCATATCCGACTCTTAACAAATGCAAACTGTTCCATAGTGACAGAACGCAGATCAGTGGTTGGGAACAGAGCAAGAAAAGACAATCGGAAAAAAAAAAAAAAAAAAAAAAAAATCGATACTTTCATCGTCTCTTCCATAGTGATACTTCCATGGTGTATGCATAAGTAAACACTTACAAAATTGTATACTTTAAAAATGTGCAGTGTATTATATTCTGTACCTCAACAAAGCTAGTATAAAATAATGATGGGCATGATGGCACATGCCTGTATGTCATTCCAACACTGGGAGGCTGAAGCAGGAGGATTGCAGGCCTGACACCAGCAACTTAGTGACTGAACAAGACTCTCTCCAAAAAGAAAACGAAAAGAGCTTAGAATGTGGTACAGTGTGGAGGTCCTGGGTTCACTCCCCAGTACCAGACACACAAAACTTGAGACATTTTTAAAATTAATTTATTTGTCTTTTTGAGACAGGGTCTCCATATACAGTTCCTTCTGGGTGCTGGGAGTACAGGCATGTGCCACATTTTGAAACTTTTTAAATAAATGAAAGCACACAGGACCAGAGGTACACCTTAATAGTGTAGTGCCGAGCTGGCAAGCCAGTGACCCTGAGTTTGATTCCTGGTACCATAAATAAAGAAATGAATTAATGAATAAATGAAAACAGAGCGGTCCATGGGACAAATCCTGCTTGTGACCTTGTACAGCCTGTAAGCTAAGAATAATTTTTGAACTTTAAAGGTTGTAAAAAAAAAAAAATGTAGAAGACGATATGACAGAGATCTTGTGTGTGTCTACAGAGTTTAAAATATTAGCTGTCTAGCCCTTCACAGTAAACATTTGCCCGCCCCAGCATGGGATCATAACCACTTACCAGGTATGTTCTCTGGGGCCCTGGGCTCCAGCTCTGGGATTTCCAATAAGACTTCCATTGGAAGGAGGATTGCACCCCTTTCAAGAAGCACAAATAAATCTTGAAAGCCTCTAGACTAGGTAGTAACCTCCATATCTGAGATATATTTGCATCCCAGAAACTATGTAATTATCTAGCTTGCTAATTGGTTGACTTGGACTTAGTTTAAATTAATGGAAATTGGAAATTGGAATCATGTGGAGAATACCATTTGATTCCGTAGTCGGAATTAACTGCTCTTAGTGCATTGTTTTAATGAGCCAGCAAAGAAAGACCTTTGTAATTAACGAATGTACTAAAATCCTTGAAAAGAACACTTTTTTGTAAGTAGGTTAAACCTTGTCGTCATGCTTGCTCTTTAATCTCCTTCGCCAGACTTTTTCATACCTGATAATGTTAGAGATAAACCAGATGAAGTTAAACCCACCTTATGTCACTTGGGCAAAGGAGTGTATTTTCAAAGAACAAAGTAGGAATTAGTTTTGTTTGATTTGCAGAAGATGTGGTATCATTACAGCTCTTGGTTTAGTTCCCTCCAGAAAGTGTGAGAAGCATTCTGCCATTTTGTCTTCCTTGGAGGGCAAGTCAGTGAGAAATCCTGTCAGTGAGTCGTGTTCTTTGGAAACCCACCCCACTCAGCAGAGGTAGGGAGAAGTTGAAGGGGCTTTCCCCTGGCCCAGAGGGTGGCAGGAGATTCGGTTTGGTGCAAAAGGAACGGAGCTGTACTTGTACAGATTCTTCCCTCAAGAGCAGCCACTTAGCAAGCCACAGTGACCTGTGGCCCCCGCTCATGCCTGGCACAAGATGAAGTGCCATGATACTGTAGAGCCTATTCCCCAAACTAAAGGAACAGCCTAGGGAAGAAACAGGAGAGGTGACATGCACAGAGAAGCATCACTCCAAAGCTGCCATACAGGATATTTGCAGACTTCACAGAACGACCACTGACTGCATGCTGTGGTAACCTTACCCTGCATGATACCATACTGAGCACGTCCATGTTTGGTGAGCCTCCTCAAAGGAGCGAATGGAACTCAGTGGAGGAGGCAGTGTTTCTTGTCTCATATTCCTAGTGGTCTGTTCCACTGGGTCACAAGCTTTCTGCTCCCAGGGTTCCCTTTTTAGCTGGCAGGGTGAACTTGGCCTCCCCATAGTGCCCATTTCAGCCTGGAGATGGAGCCGTGGGAGGTGCTCAGGGTGGGAAAGCAGGCATCCTGATTCTACTGTTAGCTGCAGAGCTGGCAGGCTGCTTGTCCTGCACTGCCCCTTGCCTTCTGAGTCTCGCTTTCCTCATCTATAAAATGAAGCAGAGGACTGGATGTTCTTTTGTTTAGTTCCCCAGAGTTCCATGATTCTATAAGCTGAACTCCTTCTTGGCTTTCTCTAATTCTTTCAAGAGCGAGGCAAGGAGGAGATAGCCTACAAGACAACTTTATGGGCCATCAGAAATAGGACAGAGTCAGACAGGGAGCAGAGGGGCGGGGAACAATAATTGGGCCAGGCCAGGCCCAGAGTTATAAAACCAACTGCCTGTAGAGACGATGGGCTTGCCGTGGCTTAGGTCCACAAGTGTAAACAAGATTTAAGGGCTTCAATGACAGTAAGCTTATGTGGGTCAGTAGTGTGGGGGCTGCCAAGCATTGGTCATGGACTCTCAGTTGAGGGATTAAATGAAGGAGCTACTCCCTGTCCATTTGAGAACCCCAGGCCTTGTGCCAGTCCATGCCAAAAGTCCAGGAGCCAGCCCCTCTCACCACCTCTCCACTGGTAAGCCTACCTGCAGCTGAAGTGCTGCTGCACTGACTGGATAGGTCCCTTAGCCTTCTTGTTCCTCTGTTCCTCATCTGCAGAAGGAATAGTAATAGCACCAATGTTAGGTCTCTTGATACGACATGAGTTCATAAGTACAGCGTACCTTACTTTCCATAGAAACGCTCTGAGAAATGTATCATTAGGTGCTATCATCATTGGGCACACACCAGAGCATACTTAACCAAGATGGCCACAGTGGCGCCAAGTTACAAAATCATGAGATCACCAGGAATTTCTTTGGTAGTTATGTACTTCATGATTATGTAATTCCATTAGAACAATGCCATGTATTCATTCATGTTTGTTAGGTTTTCCTGCTGCTCATGAGATTAGGCAAATTTGGATTAGAAGGAGTAACATGGGGATACACCAGAGCCCTGCTGTGTATGAAGACAAACTGAAAGAAACTGGTATGTTTGATCAAGCAGGAAATGGCTTGATTGAGGTTGTAGGAGCTAAGCAGAGATCTGAAGGGGAGGTAGTAAGGAATTACACTTACTGCGCATGACCTGAAAAGGGGCAGATGATAGGCAGCCCATAAACTTTCCAAGCTTTCCAGTAATATCAGAAGGGATAAAACAACTCTCAGTGCCATCTGAAAATGAGGTGAACCACATAAGAAGCCATTAGGTCTGCACCACTGTTGGCTGAAGGGGCTGTTGGTTTGAAAAGTATCATGGATGCTGGGGGACGTGGGGCTGTCTGCATTGTAAGGTTCCTGGCAACCACAGACTCTATCCTCGTACAGTGTGGATGGCAACTGGAAGGGAACACTGTGTGGGGGCAGAGTTTGGCCCAGGTTGGCAACAGTTGCCCACACCAGGACACAGATGTGTGCTACAGCAGTGGGGCAGCCACAAAAGGAACTCTGCTGTCTCGTGTGCCCAAGAGTTGAATGACTCTAACTCCACTGCATGGGTGGGCGCTGAGTGACTCCCAGGATGATGGTCCTTCTGGCACCTTCTTTAGTCCCTATCACCTGTTCCGCACTTGTGTTTGCACACTTAACAGGAGAAAGCTACTTTGAGTGGAAACAGGATTCCTTTAAGGAAGGTGGAGTTCTGGAACGTGCTTCAGAACCGCAAATCACAGAGCTCATCTGGACTGAGTCATCCAGGCTGCCTGCCTACTAGGAGATCGGTGAAGTTTTGAGGCATAAGGTAGAGCAGAGAGGAAAACAAGCACCCCATTTCCGTCGTGCAGCTCCAACAAGCACCCTGCATCCTGAAATTTGCAGCGTAGTCTTGGGTGTTTTCTTATCAGGGCCGCCATGTGACAGCCCACCTCTGATAGGGACTGCCAGGGGCTGCATCTGAGCCATGGAGCTTGTGATTGGAACTCAGTTTTCATCTTTGTTATGGATGGCACTTGGCTGGGTGGGAGAGCTGTCTGGCACCCCACCCTGCATCTGGCCTTTGAGCCTATTTGCTGGCTCTTCTTTGTTAATATAATAAAGCCCCAGACCTCTACCTGGAAGTGAAAAGCCTTCCTGAGAACCCAGCTGATAGAGCCCCTCATGGCTAGACCTCCAAGCACTAGCTTCATAGTCGCAGACCCAGACAGGAAGCCCATGGAGATCTGTTAGCACTGATTTGGGGCACAATAAGATTTCCAGTCTGTGTTTCAAGGAAAGGCAGGGAGCCTTAAATTCATTCTTAGAATTTTGGTGGGCATTTTTTAAACAAATCAAAAATAGCTTTTCTAATCTCAAGTAAGTACCACTAGGGATGCCACCCCTGCTCAGCATCTTCTATTCACATATTCCTGGGAAGGAACCTGGGGGACCAGATGTTCAACAAGTATTCCACATGGGCAGATCTTAGGAATGTGGTGCTAGGTGGGAACCCTACTTTTCCTAGATCAGAAAAATCATCATCATCATCTCTTCCCCTTGAGTGAGGTCTGTGGAAGACCCTACTGTGCCCTTATTGTATCCAGGCTGTACCGTTTGTTCCCGTGTTTGCTGCTCAATGCAGCTAATCAGGCACATGCCTCCCCTTCCCCAAGAACCTGCCCTCATGGTTGCCATGGCAACAGTCAATCACCTCAGTTATTCCCTTGAAAGATGTAGATTGCTGGCATAGGTTCTAATAATGCCTCTCAAAAACACTTGTCCTTTAACTCTGGACTTCAAGTAACAATTTGTACAGATTTTAGAAGCTACAAAGCACATCCTCAGGTTGTGCACAGGTTGTGAAGCCTGTGCCAGCTCTCTAGGTGATAAAATGAAACCTTAGATATTTAGAATAAGCAGCCCACCTTAAGATGTGGATGAGTGTTAGTCTTTTTGACCTCTGTCATTCCTTTTGTGGCAATACTTACACTCCAGGAGCAACACTTGTAAGGGTCCTGAGGTTTGAATGATGGGTGGTTGGATTCTAGGCCTTTTCAAGGTGGTCAAGGAGACAAGCAGAGAATAGTTTTGTTGGTGTTCCCCTCAGAAGGACCACCAGCCTACTAGCGTGACCAGCAGCCCTAGGAGAGACTTTAAAACACAGCAGAGTGCAAATCATTGCTGCTGTGAAAAGAAACATAAAAGTGGTGGGAGTGAAAAGAGGCCTCTGGTGCTCTCATAGCTCTCTTCCAAACCCAGAACTGGCTGAAAAAGCCAGGAGGCTCAGGCAGCCAGCAAACATCCCCAAGGTGGGGTGCTTCTGGAAGGTTCCAAATTGCCACCCCTTCTCTAATAGTGCTGGGATGAGTTCATTCTCAGCTCTTAGTAAACACAGCTGTTGTGGTTGTAATTTGCCTGGAGGCTTTTTACTATTCTCCCAGCCTTAGCAGTTTGGCAGCTGATAAGGGAACAATAGTGTTGAGAGATGGGAAAAAACATTGCTGTCTCAGAGCGAAGAGAGAGAAGCCAGGCTGCCCAGGAACAGAATTCATTGAATGGATGCAGTTGTGGATGGGCCAAGCTCCAGGGAGGCAGAGGAGACGATGTCTCCAGGAGTGCCAAGGGGCCTTCAGTACCCACATGACGAGTGCTACTTGGAGAAGTCACAAGACTCGCACAGAAACTTGTCATCCAAGTAGTACAAGAGCGTTCCAAGTGAAGAAAGGGATAAGATTGTTCTTAGAAGACAGACTGTACTGTGTCTCAATTTACTAGTCTGAAGGGCCTGGCCTTCTGAATGTGATTGGGCCCAGATTTGTAAGAATGAGGTCATGAGTTGATTTTCATGTTTTCCCCTAGATATAACAATCATTAAAGCACAGTTGATAGGGAAATGGGCTTTGGATGAGAATTCTAGGCAGAATCCAAATCGTGAAAGTAGAGCGGCTTCATGAGGAGATAGACTGCACATCCCACGTGTAGGCAGTCAGTCGTGCCAGGCAGGAGACCACCCAGTTCAGTACGTGGATTCTGGTTATTGTGGCAAAACTGGGCGGATTGTATTCCCGCATCATCCCTTCCAGGACCTTAGCCTGGTGGAGGCTGTGCGTCCAGACAAGGGAGACTGCCAGGGGCACTTCCACACTCTCAGTTTGAAGAAGGCTTCCTGCAGGGAAGGGAACTTAGATGTATTCATTTGGTTCAAGCATGAAAGTCTTTAAGGTCCCTGAGCTTTCCCCTGGGACAATAGTGGCCACTCCCCTTTGACCCTGCTAGAAGTTGAGGCTCACCTGAGAAGGATGCCTTGAAGCGAGCTCCCTGCGGTCTTCGTATCCAAGCTCAGAAACTAGGCCAGGACACCTGAGTCGTGACAGTAGAAGAAAAGTTTTCTGACTACTTGAAAAGAAAAGTAGAAATACGATTTTAAAATGGAGGTGGAGAAGCAATTTATACATCTGGGAATGGAATAAGCACCTGCCTGGCAAGCACAAGGTCCCAAGTTGGATGTCTGGTACCAAACAAACAAACAAAAAATCCGAGAGTAGGACTCATAAGCCAGGTACGAGTGTTGGGCTGGGTGAGGGAAGTCTGATGTCTTTCTGGCGGGTGTTCACTCTACCCTGGAGCTCAGGTCAGTGAACTATTAATGTGGACTGCCTCCCAGCTTGCCTTGTTTCCCCTGCCAGCCAGAGTACTTGAATAATTTTGATAGAAACTGAAATTAACGGATGTAGGATGTACCCTTGGGAACTGCTCCATCAGTGCAGAGCCATGATTTCAGGCCTTGACACAGGCCTTTCACAAACAAAAGGTGGTTGGAGTTTCATACAAGAAATACAGATCGAGAGACTTCAAAATATGGGACACTTGTTGGAAACAATCCATTTTATCTAAAAAAAAGTGACATTGAGAAAGTGGAAAACCAGTGGAGAATATTGTTAGATGCAGCAATGTATGTGCTTTTAGAGTGAAAATTGTGTATGATTTTATACTTAATAGAAATCATATATGCAACATGCATTTATTAGATCTGGTGGGGAGGGCAGCCTGTGTGGAGCGAGCCCGGCTGTGCTTGAAACAAACCCAGAGTCCTGGGCTAGTCTCCAGGAGCAGCAGAGCTCTCGGGGGCCTTGGAGTTATCCCTGCTCCCCTGGAATTTTTACAGCTGTCAGAGCTTTACTTCTTCCCTCCTCTTCCTCCATTCTGCTTTTGACTAGAATGAACTCCTTTTGGAAATAATAATCATGACTAATATTTGAGTGCTTCTTATGTGCCAGGTGAGGGCCTCCCAGCAACTATAAAATCAGCACTGCTGTTGATCCTGGTTTTCCACGACTGAACTGAGGCAGGCAGAAGTCAGAGTCCTTCAGGTGGTCAAGGTTGGGAATGGAGCTTGTCCTAAAGCCATTTCACTGGGTTGCTAGGAATGCTACACTCACCCCTCCACACACCCAACTCCCCATCCCGCTATCCAGGAGTCCAAAGCGTACATTTATGTTGTCCTGGGACAGATTTTGAGGAAAGTGTAAAATTTTGTATGGGGACTTGAATCTCATATAGAATGGGCTTCAATCTCTTAAGCAGAATCAGTAAAACTGAGATGGGCTATACTTAGCTTCTTTATTTCCAAAATAAGTAACATAAATCCTTACTGTAACGATTCTGTTAATTTTCACTATACTTATTGTCGTCATCAAGAATCAGCTATCAGAAATCTCCTTGCAAGTTAGGATTTGGAAGGACACGTCTGACCTCTGGAAGTATGGAGAGCCAAAAATACTGAGCTGGCCAGGTGGCAAGTGGTGGAAGCTTTGACATGAAGAACTGAGGGGGGAAGCATGGCATGTGAATGTCAGCCCTAAAGGGGGGAAGGGTGAGAGGCTGGGGATGGGACATTGTAAGAAGTGAGAAATAGTTTGTGTGTGAGTCGGAGGAACCACGTCTGAATTTCTTAGTGATATCACAATATACATCTTCAAAGTGGAAGAAGAGAGAATAAAGTCAGTGGACAAATGCAACATAGCCATAGAGACAAAGCAAATGTGTTTCTGTCCTCCTGGTTTCCTGCCTTTACCAAGTGCTGTCCTTTGTGGAAGGCTATGGAAAGGGCTCTTGCCATCAGAACTATTAACTTTTCATGACTGTCCCTGTCCCTCCACCTGTCTTTCCACTCCTTCTGGAGCAGAAGGGCCAATGGCTCCTCCTTTCGAGAGAACTGGCTCGTTGGAGCAGAGTGCCAGATGTGTGGTCTATGCTAGATAGGTACCACAGGGTTAATTAAAGCACGGCCTTTAGCACACCTCACACCTCACATAGCATCCACTATTCCCAGCACACACCCAACATCCTAGCTCTCCTCAACACTCTTAGATGCCTCCAGATATGCCAGGTCACTTGGCCTTGTCTTAGAGGGTAAGCAAGCATTCCAGTATTTGTTTACTACTGCTCAGCTCCAAATTTACCCTTTCTGATGCTCTCTGCAAGTGGATCTAAGCCTTAGAGATGCTTTTCCTTTGTAGCCGGCACTAGAGCATGGTCAACAGAGGGTACTGAAAAGGTGATACAGGACTGGAATGATTTTATGTCTTGTTTACAAGCAGCTTCTGCAACCTGTGGATCCTAGCTCTTGAGTGCTGGCCAGAGGCAGTGAGGGCCATGTGACAGAGGCCATGTGCCTGCGTGAGGTCTAGACATTGCAGCTGGGAAGCAGAGCCCATGACAAAGCTCGTATCTTCCATAACTTTTCTGTTTCACTTCCACCAGCGTCAGCCACAGAAGCGTCTGTGTAACCCGTGACCCAGGCTATGGCAGTTATGAGCCAGAGCCCTTACAGACAGGAGTTAGTTTGGGCTCTGCCACGGACTTACTGTGTGTTCTTTCACCTGACACTTAGCTAACGCAGGCTTTGGTGTTGTCAGCTGCAGTGGGTATGATAGCGGGGTTACTTCAGATGATAGTTCTGTAGAAGAGACACAGCGCAGTGCCTGGCACCTCGGGGCAGTCGTGTAGTAGCTAGACAGGACAGTTTCTTAGTCCTTTCTGCCCTAAATCCTCAATCATGAGTAGCTCTTCGCCTCTGGCTTTCTCTTCCTTCTCCCTCTTTCACCCACCTTCTCTTTGCTCTTTCTTCTCTGCCCAGTTCTTCCCTGTCTTCTTCCTTAGATAAAGTCCTCCTTTTAGGTAAATTCTCCAGTCTCCCTCTGTTAGGACTTGTGCTATGATGAATTAACAGTGGTCTGATGAAGTGGTTGTGAAGTCTTTGCCTGGGGCCTTTCGGAAACCAACTTGCTTGTTCGGAACGTTGTGTTGTCTTACTCCTATTCCTGTCTCCAGGATCAGACATTCATTGCCTTCCAGTTTTCTTCCTTCAGGAACAGAATAAGTAGGAAGCCTGACTGGCTGTGACCCAAGAGATGGATGAGTCACGGCTTTGCAGCAGACAGCGATCTCAGTGTAAGCAGTTTCTTGTCCTTGAGAGGAAACATCTGTAACTTTCGAGGCTTCCTTTCCCAGCTGGATAAGGAGCTCAGAGATTAAGTTACATGCAGGCAGCTTGCAGGCAGGGGCAGCCAGCCAGCACCGGGAAGCCCAGAGAAAGTTGTTCCTTCCATAGGCTGGTGCTGCCTCTGATGGGATTAGGACTCTTGAGCTTTACCTCGTGTTTCCCAAGGGCAGCTGCCCAAGGGCCTAGTTTACATTTGCATCCCCAGCGCCCATCCAAGCCCTGGCCACAGGACATTCCAAAGTAATATTTCCAGAGAATAAAATATGAACACTTGGATGTATGTGGGCCAGCCCGAAGAGGATGAAGTCTATTGCAACCGCTGTTAATAAGAACTCAGCACTTCTCATTGACAAACAGGAGGAGGATGGGGAATAGTTTGCATCTTCTTTTCTTATGGTAGACCGGTTGGGCCATGGGCTCTGTGCTAGGTTTTTTTTTTTTTTTTTTTTTTTTTT
>NDGM011205532.1:3036-22573 GCA_002564305.1 Octomys mimax | reverse complement strand
GAACTGTTGGTCGAAACAATAGAGACGTGGCTCCCATTAACTCAGGAAAACAGAACTTGTTTTGAAGACCTGCCCTGCATCAACTAAAAAGACAGATGCCCACCTGAGCTCCTGCCAGAACGGGGCCTCCTCCGTGCCTCCTTCCGCTTGCTTTCTGCAGATGGCTGCGGTTCACATAACGGAACAGCAGCTGAAATGTTTTGGAAAACACCATTTAGCCCGATTTTCCTTTCCCATGTCTACAATTCCTGTGGAAGGGATTGACTGGCCCAGCTTGGGTCAGGTTCCTTTCTCTGGTTGCTAAGTGGCAACTGCAGAAGGTTAAGCCTGTTATTCCTGAAATACCCACCTGCCATAGCTGTATTTTTCTTGTAAGAATAAGGAATGAAAACAGACATTGATAAGCAAGATGAAAGGAAACATATTGTTCATACTCAGCCTTGGGCGGCAGCCTGGCTATGCCCAGTTCCCTGTGATTTTACCTGAGCTCGAAGCTGTGCAAGTGCTGCTGTCCCTGGCTGGTCCCTACTACATGGGGCCATGCCCAGGACAAGCTCATCCTAAAAGAACCGAGGGGAAATCGCAGAGAGCCACCCTGACCTTAGGTTACAGCCCAGGCCTGCCATTTATGAGCTCCATCACCCTAGCAAGTGTCTTACCTATAAAATAATAATAGTGCCTATCTAATGGAATACACATGCAGATAAGAAAATAAAGCATCCATACTTAAAACACTTAACACGTACTGTTAGGAGGCTCATTAGGAGTCCCAGCTGTGTAGTGAGATCCTGCAGACCATGTACAAAATACATTTTTTTAAAAAGGTGCTATTTGGAGACATGCTTCCAGAATGTTGTAAGCATACTTGTCCTGTGAAATGCAATTTGTTGAGTTGTCATTGCAGCCATTACTGTGCTGAGCACTTACATGTGTTATCTAATTGCTTTCTGCATTAAATGCTATTGTTTCCATCTCCAGATTATGAAAATAGGCTCAGATAAGTGGATTGCCAAGGCCACCTAGCACTCAGGGACACTTGTAACTTGGCGTAAGCCATCCAGAGCCTGAGCTCTTAACACCAGTGCAGAACCAGCCACCTCTCAAAACCCCAGTCCCAGGGTGTACAGACAAACTAAAAGAAAATTGTGCTGAAAGTGTTCTTCAATGAGTGCTGATCTCACGGCTTCTGTGTACGCACTCAGTATTGTCCTTCTGAGCATGAAGGGGCCGGGGCAGCGTGCAGAGGCATCCTACATCTTCGGTAGAATGACAAGTACCCTGGGGATGGCCAGGGTGTAGCACAGGCCTGCATCATGACAGGGTGTGTGCTGTTGCCTATCTGACTATGGGCGAGAATGCAAAGACCTGGGAAGATAAGAAGAAAATTAAAAATGAACAGATTATACCTACTTGGAACTGAGAACAATGTTATTTACTTAAAGGATACTCATGAGGACAGGGTTGAAACTGTGAGGGAAAAAAAGACAATAACGAGAAATTCCTCTAAGCTTTAGATTTTTTAGTTTTTCCCGATGTGGTCCATACTGCGTGTGCTGTAGCCACGCACAGCCGCATGTGCAGTACGTAAGCCTCCTCCGGAATGTACGTGCGACTTGGTGAGCAGTCTCGGGAGGTGTGAGCACCTCTATGCAGTTGGAGGATATTTCATGCTGTGAGCTGTGGGCCATTCATGGAAAGCACTCATCTCTAACCTAATCAACCTGCTCTTCAAGGGATATTTGTGTCCCTGTAAGTTCCATTATATTCTAGATTGTGCTCGACTTGTAAATTTCATTTTTTTACTGCATCTTATGTGTAAATAGAAAAAACAATTAAATATTGTTGCTATGGTTTGTGTCTAGTTGTCCCCCCAAAGCATTATGCAGTCATTGGGGTAGCTTCTAGAGTTTGGCTAATTCATGATTGATCCAATGCTGGGATTATGGGTGTGAGTGCTACACGTTCCCTGGTGAAGATAATCTGCATACAAATGTAAGGAGAGGAGAGAGGCCTGCGAGCTGCCACAGCCATTGCTCCTCCCTTTGCTCTTGCTGTTTTCCATCACCATGAGCTGCTGCCCTCTGCCATGTGCCCCTCTGCCTGGGAGCCAGCTGAGTATGAACTGAAACATCCACAAACTGAGCCAAATAAACCTGTCCTTCCTTAATTTTGAATGTTGAGTATTTTGTCCCAGTAACGAGAGAAATGTAACTAAGATAATTGTTTTACTACGGAATATTGCTTTTGATTTATAATACAGCAGAATTAATATCTCACTTCTTGTTCCCTTTCTTTCAGCTCCAGGGTTCCTTGAAAAGAAAGCAGGTGGTTAACCCATCTCCTGCCAACAGCAAGAGGCCCAACGGCTTTGTTGACAGCTCATTCCTTGACATCAAAAGAATCCGTGTTGGGGAGAACCTCTGTGCAGGACAAGGTGGCCTCCAAGTAAATAACGGGCAGAGTCATGTTATGTCAGGAGCTCTGCCTATGAACCAGGCAGCCCTGAGGAAGCCTACCACACTGCCACCACATGCACACTCTCCTGGCAATGCCATGCTTAACATGGGCTTGAAGGAGGTAAAAAAGGAGCCAGGAGAGACTCTGTCTTGCAGTAAACACATGGAGAGTCGGGGCACACAGGAGACTCTCTTCACCAGCCGGTATGCAGATGACCCTGGGGAGCAGCTGATGGACCCCGAGCTGCAGGAGCTGTTCAATGAGCTCACCAGCATGTCCGTGCCTCCCATGACCGACCTGGAGCTGGAGACCATGATCAATGCCACCATAAAGCAGGATGACCCATTTAGCATCGAGCTGGGTCAGCAGAGCCAGAGGAGCACTCCCAGGCCGCCTCTGCCGGTGGAGAAGATAGTCGTCAAGAGTGAATATTCACCTGGGCTGACGCAGGGCCCTTCGGGCTCCCCGCAGCTGAGGCCCCCATCCACAGGGCCTGTCTTTTCCGTGGCCAGCTCTGCCCTCTCCACTTCATCACCCATTCCTACTGTTCCCCAGAA
This sequence comes from Octomys mimax, assembly GCA_002564305.1. Lineage (NCBI taxonomy): Eukaryota > Metazoa > Chordata > Mammalia > Rodentia > Octodontidae > Octomys > Octomys mimax. The sequence continues at coordinate 19,559 of NDGM011205532.1, read as the reverse complement.
CCAGGCTCAGCCTCAAACAGCGTCAGGAGCAAACCGAGCTCTGCCAAACTGGCAGGAAGTATCCCATGCCCAGCAACTCAAGCAGATAGCTGCCAATCGTCAGCAACATGCCCGGATGCAGCAGCACCAGCAGCAGCACCAGCCTGTCAGCTGGTCATCCTTGCCCTCTTCTGCTGGGCCATCTCCAGGTCCCTTTGGGCAGGAGAAAATCCCCAGTCCTTCCTTTGGTCAGCAACCATTCAGCCCGCAGGGCTCCCCCCTGCCTGGGGTAGCAGGCAGCAGTAACCAGTCAAAAGTAATGTCTACCTACATGTACAAGGCCAGCCCCTCAGCCCAGGGCGGGCACCTGGATGCACTCATGCAGCCCAAGCCTCAGGATCTCAGTCGAAGTTTTATTAACAACCCGCATCCATCCCTGGAACCCCGTCATGGCAACACCAAGCCTTTGTTCCATTTTAACTCAGATCAAGCAAACCAGCAGTTGCCTTCTGCTTTGCCTTCCCAGAGTAAGCCTTCTCTTTTGCACTACACCCAACAGCAGCACCACCAGCAACAGCAGCAACCACCACAGCAGCAGCAGAGCTCTATTTCAGCTCAACAACATCAACAGCAACAACAGCAACAACAGCAGCAGCAGCAGCAGCAACAACAACAACAGCAGCAGCAGCAGCAACAACCACCACCGTCCCAGCTCACCCAACCTTTATCCACTCAGCCTTTGCTAAGGTCACCCTTGCCTCTTCAGCAAAAGATCCTGCTTCAGAAAATACAGAATCCATCTATCGCGGGCCTGGGATATCAAGTCTCCCAACCACACAGACAGGTAAGGACTCCACACTTGCAAACCCAGCCTTCCCAGAGACCATTTAACTTGTCCAGATGCCTTGGCTGCCGTTGTGCTTGTGTTGGGATGTGAGTGACACAAAGTCAGCAGTGGTCTTCGTGTACTCTTAGGAACACCTCACTAAACCTGGTTTTCTTGCAGCGTCTAAAGGCCAAGGCTCATATTTCCTTTTAAAGCATTATTGTCATTGGGAAGTTCAGTGATCGAATGCTTAGTTATTGTGCAAAAGAAAAGAAAACTGTTGTACTATAATTTACACCATTAGTGACATCCAGTTGTCAGGTTGGTCACTAAGTCAACATCTACTCCTTGAGTTCCAATCACCTGTAGGATGTTCTGAATAATGCAGAGTATTGCAGTGAGGCCAGCAGTGATATTAGGAGGATTAAATGACTGTCCCACACTGCACCCCGCCAACGGCAATGTCACAGTACCCACCCTGGCATAGTAGATCCCGTCGTGGCTCCATGTGGAGCCTGTGGGCTGTGGGCCCTAAATACATGTAATCCCCATATCACCCAGTTTGGAGAGTTAAAACTATCATCTTAATACTAGATAAAAAGAATGCCAATGTGCGGGTAGAGACTGGGTATCTTCCCAACACGGGGAAGTAAGAAAAGGCCTCGAGAAAATCATGTCTGAGTAATTGCTGAAGCATCAGATCAACATGGCCACAGAGAACATAGTCCATGGTTACCTTACAGACTCTGTTTAAGATTAAGGAAAGCTTTATTTTACCCAAGTGTAAGGAAAATGTAAAGAGATAACTGCATGCGTCCAGAGCACATGCAAGCAAGTGAGCTCTAATCCAGGGAATGTGAGAGAGGAGCCTCCTCCAGGGAGGAGGGAGGGGGAGGAAGAGCGTAGGGAGGGGGAGGAAGAGCGTAGGGAGGGGGAGGAGAGGGGAGGCAGGACCTGTGTGCGAACTATGAAAAGTTGTTTCTTCTACTATTGAGCCCTATTAGTATAATCTGTATATAGAATTAAGACCTTTAAAAAATCTTAATTCTCTAACCATCGAAGATGGTAAAGGAAGTAAATTTGAGAAAAATTTGATATTTGATCTTCTTGATGATACATATTTTGGGGCTAACAAAAACGCACGGTTCACAACAGTTCCTGAACTGGGAACACAACACGTCCATTCGGTGTCCCCTCAGCTCCTCATGAGAGCCTCCTGCCACCTCCAGCCGCATCTGTCCTGCTTCCTGGTGCACTGCTGGCTCGGGAATGTACGCGTTCTCCTGCCCGCTTGGCTCCTGGGGCTCAGGCAGAGGCCTGCCCCCGAGCCCCAGGATCCAAGCACACCGATGCGTGCTGGAGGCCAAAGCAGCGCCAGCTGCCAATGCTTGGGCTATTGTTTGTACCTCCCAGCACATATAATGCGTCTGATGCCAGGACACTGTTCACATCTGCAAGAAAGCATGTAGAAAGTAGTAGAGTGGCGTTAGCATGCCAAGCTAAAGGCTGCTACACAAGCTGGCAGTGGCCCGAAACTTACCCAGCTTTGTGAACTAAGCACTGTCCCTTCTGGACCAGTGATTCTCTAGGGCCTGACTCCAAAGGCCTGTGTCTGAAATGTACGCAAATATACCAAGGCTCTGTACTGAAGTGTTGCCCTCCTGCAAGAAATCATTGTAGAGGTGGTACATGCCAGTCGCGTGCTGTTGCTTGGCGTGGAGTCTGCATGCTGGTTGTCTCTAGTGCACACACAGCACTGGGCAGATTACTACCAAAACAATAATATTCATCTTGTCAGGGTGATTTTTTTAAATAATCAAACTGGGTAATGTGGCTGGGGGTCCCAGGCAAGGAATAAGTGCATGACAAGGCTGCGTTTCAAGGGCAGTGTATGAACTTTCTCTGAAGGAAATTAAAGAAATGAGCTGCTTCTCAGGAGGATAGTGCTGAGAAGCAGCTTTCATTTGATATACATGTATCTAAGATTTTTCTAGTTCTAATGGTTTCATTAAATGTAATGTTAACTTCTCAATTTAGAGTAGTTTTAAAGCTGCAGTCTGTGGTGCAGAGTAAAAGTATATGTTCTTGGGTAAATATCAGGTAAATATCTGTTATTCATGGCCAAAATTATTGGTAGGAGAAGGGACTGGGATTAGACAGCTCTTACATTTATCAAACAAAGTGTCTTAAATAAAAATGCTAGACCTGGCAAGATAGCTCAGTGGACTAAAAGCCTACTCTCGCAAGTGCAGAGACCAGGATTTGATCCCCAGGCCTGCACACCCCACCAGCCCCGCCCCCAGGGCATACTGAACCAGCGACTGAGTCTGGGCATGGTGGCACATGCCTGTAGCCTCAGCACTGGGAAGGCTGAAAACAGGTGGATCACTATGACTCCAAGCTGCATAGTGAGACCCTGTACCAAATGCATAAGTTAAAAAAAAAATGCTAGTCAATATTTTTTCTGTTTCTCATACTCATTTTATAAGCAAACATAGGAAGATTCACTATGAGATTTGCTCACTGGAGAACTTTAGCCTTGGAAATGGTGGGGATCTTGGCTGTCTGCTGCAAAGTGGTAGCCGGAGCAGGTTGATCAGTCACTGGTGGTTTGCTGAGCAGATGCACAGAGGTGAACTCGTCTTGCAGCACTCTGAACCCAGGTAGGTCTGTGTGCTGAGGTGGAAGCTGACCTGGGGGCTCCCTGTGCCGCCTGGCTTTCCTGCGGACCCACTGCTGTTCCTGGTGGTGCACAGGCTGCCCAAGGGATGGAAATCAGATTGCTGGAGGTGTCTCTGTTGTTTCATGTTCTGACTAGAGCACATGTTATTTGGTGTTTCATAAGAGGTCCACGGTGGACTCTGTCTCACTAGGATTTTGGAGCTTAGCACAGAGAGACCTTCCGACTATGATTTTCTTCTTGTCCTGAGCTGAGGGAGCTGAGGGCGTACAAGAAAGGGATACAGCATGGGAATTTCGGATTCAAGTCTCCAAATGTTTATTATAGGGCATTAAAGTGTAAAGGAATATTGACTCATTAGAGCTTATGAAGGTTCAGCCCAAAAGTTCTTACTTCCTGAACCAAAACGTGATCTACTTCGGAGCTATATAATTGTCACTTAAAGTATAAAATTTTTCTCACATTAGATCCATGCAACCAAGTGGATTCTGAATTTGATTTAGAATTCTCCCTTGTCTAAAACTTCTGGGAGGGAACGCAGCCAGAGAATGAATGTTTGTTATGACTGAAACATAAATTTGTACATTTCCTCCTTAGTCTAAAGCCAAGCTCTTCCACCATGAACCTCCCCCACTCTCTCTACCTAGGCAAACTTATCTTCGCCACTCCATGTCAACCCTGAGGGTAAATTAAGCAAGTGTCCCAACGCCTTCTTCCCTACTTCTTTACGGTAATTTGGCATATATCTGATTTAGAGATGAACACTCAGAAGTTTGTTTTCTAAGTGGCTGAGTGGTGCTAAAATGGAATTGCTGTAGCTCATATATACTGGCAATGCTTCTAAATTCGTTTATTACTCAAGTGAAAGTGCCCGAAAGGAGACAGAAACCTTGCATCAGCTCTGTAATGGGAAAATAATCTTGAATCCAATGTTTTGCCATCACATGGCATCCAGGCCATGCTAGTTGGAGGCTAGCAGATGGCTGAAAGACCTATAGTCAGGCTGGGGTCAGAATTTGGGGTTAGAGGCTCGAAGCAAGGAGGAGGATGTCGGGAGCATAAAGGGTTGACGAGGAAGCCAAGATGCCCAGAGACAGTCACTATATTTCAATCCCAGAGTGAGGCCGACGGTGATGACCCTCTCACCAAAGGCAAGTTCTGGAGTGAAGGTGGTACTGAAAGGCAAGGAACGCAGATGACTCACGGTCAGTGGCTTTCATTACTGTTCACCTGACAAGAGGGACAAAGGCTAATGCAGGCTTATGTTCACATTTGCACTTTATCTTTAATGTTTCATCAATTATAAGTTTACAAAGGCAAGAAAATTTTAGTTCTAAATGCTGCAGGAAAATTGATGCTTACACAAGGACACACAGCGAATGTCCAGAGAGGTGTGCTAATACAGTCGGTACCAAAGAATCATCCTTGGAAAAGTTAGCAGTAGGTGTTTTGTGCATTGTGCTGTATATTTTAATAGTATCACCAATTCTGTGCCATGTACAAATGATCTAAACGGTAAATACAGTCGGTGCATTTACAGGTGAAGACCCTGAGGCTCAGCAAGGTCAAACGTTCTGCTTAGATTTATAGTTAGTAATTAGCCCCTTCTTAAAATCTAGGCTATACTATGCTACCTAAGTACTACAAAAACCTAAGTTAAAGAAACAGAAGTTCTTTGGATTATGTGCCAGAGCCTTTTTTGGTGGTACATGTTTGAAATTTCACTAATTATATTCCTAGGTAAAGTCACTACCTGAGGCAATACTGAAGTCAGTTCTGACACAGGGAAGGATCTTAAGTCAAAAGCACTACGCTGGCTTCACCTGAATCCACAGGTCTCTGAGCTCTAGCAGTCTGCTGTACAGAGGCAGTCATTGAAGATGCCAGGATACAGCGGGCTCTGCTTCATTCTTAGCTCTGGCAATAGCTTTTACTCATTCATTCAGGAAAAAGTTTAAGACCCATTCTATGACAGGAACCATCTTGGATTCCTGGCTACAACTGAGAAAACATGGGGTCTTGGTGCAGTAAGGGGCCACATAATAAAATGTTAAGTACTTAAAAATTAAAGAAGGGCCAGCCAAATAGCTCAGCGGACTAAAGCACCTGCTTAGCCAGGCCCAGGGACTGGAGGCCGAGCTGGGCCCACCCTCAATCCTGAGGCAGGTTAGAGACTGAGCACCTGTTATCCCAGCACTTGGGAGGCTGAAAGCAGGAGGGTGACTGCGATGTGTGCGTGATCCGTGCAGTGAGCCCCTGTAGTCCCTGTACTAAAATACATTTTTTAAAAAATTAAATCATCAGAGAACATTTTTAAATTAAACTATTTTAGTTGTATTCTAGGCTTACCCTGCTTTCATTACCAGGCTAATTTGCTGGTGAGCTTTTTGGTACATCTGATCCCAAATAAAAATGGAAAAGTATCAAGGAAGTAGATATGAAACAATTTTTAAAGCAAAAATTTCTGTCATTTTTTTTTAGTTTTTTTTAAATGAGAAAGAAAATTTGTTCCTTTTAATTTTCCTTAGCATCATCCACTAGGGATTGAGACCCATCAGAGGCACTGTCAGCTTCATGATAGGATGAAACCATAATTCTCACAGTCATTCATTCATATGATGAAAATGTACTGAGCTTCTACAGTGTGCCAGAAACTTGGAATTAAGAGATTAAAACATCACCTTGCACTAATCTACTTAAAAATATGAGGAAGGCATGGGCGTTCCCCTCAGCGAGCTTTCGCCTGAAGGAGGCGTCTAGCACCCGTAGATCCCCACCGTGTGGCTCTGTGTGTTGCACGGCTTCATCCTTAACAATCCATTTTCTGTGGTAAGTGAGCAAACAATCACAGGATCATTTCTCCTAAGTCAAAAAGTTTAATTTTAAATGTCCTATTTTAGCTTTTAATGGACTGGAACTCAATTTTCTGTGCATTCCATTTTTCCTAGTTTATTCTATTGTAGTGTGCAGAGAGCTCAGCTCGCAACAGAGTGTGTTATCATGAAGCGACAGTTAACTTCTGCGTTCTTCAATAGAGAAACAAACGCAGCACCAAGAGCTCAGTGGCCTCGGAGTGACAACACGCAGCCAGCGAGGGGGACTCTGCAGCTCACTCCCCAAGTCCTTGTCTGTGCGCCTCTTCCGTCAGTCGGAGGTGTGCATGTGACACCCGGGCTGGCAGTGCGGCCTGTGGAAAGGCGGGCTTCCAGCTTGAAAAGGAAGAATGCCCGGTTAGGGAGCAGGCTTGGTCCTGGAGACGCAGACGCAGGAGGGTTAGGGGAGAATCTGGCAGCTATTTAACTGTAACGCGCATTAGCGTAGGTTACTCAAACCACCTCCTTTGCACCCATTCTAATTAGTTTTGCGTTTTCTAACAAGTTGTTGGTTGTTATCAGTTTCACAGATGAGGTGGTAGATTCTCTTGGTGAAATCCAAAGGAAGCAAGAACCTGTTCAGCCAGGGCAGTACTCAGTAATCATGCACCTTAATGGTTAACTAATGTCAGGCACAAAGACTTGAGAGTCACAAGGTGTTTATTATGAGTTCCAGGCTCGAAACAAAAGGCTGTACAGATGTTTACACTATCGGATCAAAGAGGTGTAATGTGAGTGAGTCATCTTAGTGTTTTACACTGTGTTTCAAGCAATGGAGGCCAAATTCATATGTAAGCAGACACACACATGTGTACACACACACGCACACGCACACAGAGTTTTCTGGATACTAATTAGAAGCTCATCTGATGCTATGAATCTGAACAATAAAGTAGTGCTGTATTCTCCAAGCAATAAGTTGAGCTGGGCATAACAGAGGGAAGCTGATGACTACTTTCCTATGCATCCTGCAAAATCAAGTTTTCAAGGTCTCCAAGGAAGACAAGAGTGGGGAGCTGACCTGTTTACTTTTCTTCCTCCGCTAATTCCCTCCACCCTGAATCATAAGCACTTTTCCAGTTGGCTTTTTACAGGGCTTAAACTCAGCTCCCCCCTCAGGAAACATGAGTCACAGAAAGGCATCTGGCCTCCCTCTTGGCGGCCACAGGTCTGTGGGTGAGCACAGCCATGAGTGCCCTGTCCTGATCTCTGGCTCACAGCCCTGCTGTCTCTAGCCTTTGTTCACTTCTGTCTCTCCTTCTTTCACCTTTCTCCTTTGAACTAGCCCCTCTTCCCCAGCCAATACGAGCCTTAAAAGGATAGGAGCACAAGTCACTGGAGTCATTGTGCCAGTAAGAGGGAAGAGCCTGTTCCTGGAGAGGGCCTGTGGCATGGGAGCCTCCGAGCTGACGAGCTGCCGGGCCTGTCTTCCTGTCCAGATTAATGCGTCTGGGCGGGTGTGCTCATGGGCAAGTTCATTGAGAAGTGCTCTTGTGTGCCCTTCTCTTTTCACAAGCTTGCTTATCAGCCTGCCCCCTTCCATCTTGCCAATGTGCAGCAAAGGGGAGCATTCTACAGGAGAACCCTGGCCATGATAGTCAGCTGTTGGAGACTTTTAAATGGTCTTCATTTTTGAGGATAAATTCTAGCTCCTTATATAGCTAATAAAGTCCTGAATAATCGGGCTCTTGCCAAGCTCTCTTGATTTGTGTCTTTCATTCCCAGCCCTCCTTTTCTCTTGACTCCAACCCTTCTCTCTATTCTGTCTGTTCTTCCCCAGTGCATATGCATTCCGTTCTTCACTTCCTCTGTAATAAACATCTTCCAACTCTCAAAAAGTACTGTGCTTTCTTTTACCCCTAAATCTTTAAATATTCTGTTTCTTTTGCCTACAATGCCTCTGCTGTTCAACTAACCAGACTCCAAGCTTTCTTTATCTAAGACATCATTTCTTCCAGAAGGTTTCCTTGACCTTGAAATCTGGCTTAATTCCCATCATACTGGCTGTGATTCCTAACTCCACTTCTTCTCCTGTCTCCCGTCACCTATCTATGTGTGATTGTATCTTCCTTAATTAGACTGCAGGTCACATGAAGGCAGGGATTGTGTCTGTCTTGTTCATCACTGTCGTCCAATCCCCAGCCCATCTACTCTGTTTTGAGACCCAAAACACATTTCTATGTAATGAGTTATTTCACCAACACCTCATGCTCTCTCCCATTCTGGAGATTTAAGGACACCGACATGCTGCCCTCTTTGTGTAGGAGCAGGAAAAGCACTGTGTGGCTCCGGAAGAGTGCTTCCCACTTCTGTTCTCAGACCTGGAGCCCAGAGGATCCCCTCACCTGTGGCCCACCTGCAAGGGAAGATTCTGAAGTGGCACTTTTGGTGGCAGCCAAACCCATTGCAGCTGAGGAATGACACAAGCCAGAGTTAATTGGGAGAGTGTTATCAGGGACATGCTAGGTGATGCCTTTCTGCTATCCTGATGTCAATGGAAAAGTGATAGAAAAGGTGGGTTATTTTTCAACAAGGTAGAACTTGCGTGTAGTATACGGTAGGTGCTTGATTCAGCCATGTTGCCTGTTACTGAAGAGATTTGCTTCTTAGATATCACTGCAGTACAGAGCTCCTGGGGCGGGCTCGAGGCAGGGCCAAAATGACTTCCGCAGTATCTGGTTTTTTATTAATTTTATTGAGAAACAAATGTCAATGGGACAGTTTCAAAACAGGTTTGTAGGACAGTTACGATTAATACATTGCACATTGTTGTCTTCGTAGTGGTTATTCACAGTACAAGATGCAGACATGATATTCTGTCCAAACACTATTAGTACAAATCTTTCTTCTCATTGAATTAAGAGAAAGTAGCTGTATGTCTATCTGAACTATTTTGTATATACAGATACAAAATAGTCCTTCATTTATATCCCCCTTTTCAGGGATTTTGTTACACAGCTGATGTTGCCCCAGAAGCTCCTGTCAGCCTCAAAACATCTCTGATCATATACTGTCCTCTCCTATTCCTACCTTGCCACTCACAACCAACTTCTCTAAGAACAATACTGAACTTCAGCTGTTGTTCCAGAAGATTCCTTCATTGGCTGCACTCTGCGACATATTTATTCTCTTCATCCTCTGTGTTTTCAAGCATGTAAGTCTTAAGCATCCTTCAAAAATAATTTCCCGCCAGCCTGGTGCTCTGTCTGAATCTTGTTGTGGTCCAGGCTCACAAACTCAGCATTCAGCAGAATTTCTCTTTCTTCCCAGGCTGTTTTGCTGCTACCACTGCATGATTATCCACATCTCTCTCTTTCCCATCTCCATGTGCTACAGTTTTTGTCATAGTCCCTTCAACCTCCTTCTTTCCAGCTATGTTATGCATGCACAATTCTGGCTTTCTGCTTGCTTCTTAAATCTAAGGCAAGTGACTAGAGTTCCAGTTATTTCTGTGGCTCTGGCGAAATCTCTTCTCTGGCTCTGCAGCTATAGCCAAGATCCAGTCACTCCTTGGCATTCTACTTTACAGCACCAGCTCTCTCTAGAAAGCCTTCTCCCAGCAGTTGTTTGGCCCCTTCTGAGCATGGTGTCCTGTCATCTTCACGGACAGTCCTGTGTGTGCCTTGGAGCCCCAGCCCCCAGCTCCCACCCTTTTCCCTGAGTGACCGTTTGCCCTGTTCTCTCCTTCTCAAACTGGGAAACCAGCAGGTTCTTCTTCCCTTCGCATCCACAGCACATGAAACGTTTTAGTCCTGCTCACTTCACATGCAATGCTTACAGGCCCCTCCGGGGTCTCCTGAACTGTGAACTCCCAGCAAGTTGGGTCCAGGGAGTTGCTCTTTCCTCCCACTGAACTCACACGACATTTTATATTTCTTATCACAGTCACTGTTTTCTACCTTAAATTGTAGTTAAGCCCTTACCCTCAATGGACCATGATATATAGATAAAAACTTTCTTAAAGCCAAGTGTCTGAGTATCCACCATGGACAGAAGGGAAAGGAAAAAAGAGCAAAAAAGTTTGTGTATGTGTGTGTGTGTTTGCACATGCGTGTGTGTGATGGGCTATGTGGTCTTAAAAGGAAACAAAATGATTCATGAATAACTTGTAGTATCAATCTCCATATAAAGAATATTTTTGAAAACTTGTCCATTATTTCCACAAATGTCATGACCATCTCAATGACCATGTGCTACCTAGACCAAGTTACTTAAATTCCCTGAGAGTGTGTCATCTATGAAATGAAAAGGGCAGCACCTATTTTGTAGCTCTGTTGAAATTTTCCATGAAATAATCCATGAAGCTGGCCGCAACTCAGGGCCTGCACCCTTTAGGCAGCTTGTGGCCACTGGCTTATGTTTCTTTGCAGTCATGACTCTCCCATAAAGCAGTGCAAGTCACGTGCTGGCGGACACTTGCCGTGGGTGAGTTCTCAGACCCAATGTCCATTTACCTCTGAGTATCTAGGCAACTAAGGCAGAAGAAACCCAGTGGGATGCAGATGTTTTGTTTTGTTTTATTTTAAATATAAAAGAAAGTGTACTGAATCATTAGTGGAAGCAAACCTTTTCCTGGAAATGAGCTCCAAAGTGCATTTATCACTGGAGGAATCAGGCAATGTAGCAGACATCTTCCACTGGAAACTTTGCAGACACCGTGGCACTACTTACTTTGATGTTTCTGTTATTAACCTGAATGATAACCTGAGACCAAAATGTTAAGATTTAATTGAGGATAGGCTTTTTCTCTGGAAAGCTGACATCAAGGGGTTTTAAATACAATTTTCCAAAAATCTCTTCTAACAGTTTTCACTGCTTTAGCAAGATCACCTCGCCCCTAGCCTTGACTCTGCCTTTCTCGAGATTTCCCCGAGGCATCTCCTGCTTAACCCAAGAGCAGGGTTTGTGTGCCTTTGCCTTCCAGGAATGCAGAATTTAAATGCCCATTAAAATGCCTCAGTCCAGCACCAGTTGAATGGCATGAGCTGATGCGCCTGGGCCTTGTGTGAGGTAGACCAGGCCTGCTGGGAGTGTGTGCTCAGAAGCAGGCTCAGGGGCGGCTTTCCAAAACCTTGCACTATGCTGTGGCTGTACTTCTCCATCCCGTACAGAGAACAAACTCACAAACTTCACTTTCCTTCAAGGTCAAGCTTAAAATCATCCTAAAAAAACTTTAGCAACTGGGATAGCAATTTACCACTGGGCAGCCTTTAAGCGGCTGTAGGAGATGTACCATGTGAGCCGTGATGGGGTGCTCAGCAGCCTGGAGTGAGCCCAGGCTCAAGGTCTGGGCCCAGACTTGTCGCTTGCTGTTCTGCCTCTAGTCACTGGGTCTTGCTTGCCCTCTTTGCTACCACTGTATCCTGTAAGCCTGAACGTTATGATTCTACGTAACGGGCACTTTGGAGCTCATTTCCAGGAAAATTGTTCTCACTTTTTGATTTTTACTTTTATCCAAGTAACACATGCACATAATTGGTAAAGCCAAATAATCCTAAATGCAAAAGCTATTCCCCGGCCTTTCTTCCTTCTTAGCCTCTAAAGAAATTCACTTGCATCCTTTGTAGTTGCTTCTGTGGTATTTCCCATCACATTGTTAAGTGCATGCACACCTGCTACCTTTTGGGTCATTAAGTTCTGGCCATTTCTTTTATGTCTTGGAATAGCACGGAAAGATTTTAATTCCACTTTCAACCCTTCCTTCTTCACTCCCTTTGCCACCATATGGTTAGATTAAAATTGTATCTAATTTCAGAATTAATCAACAGATAAGTAATATTATTGCTAAGATGACTAGTCTACTGTAATTATAGTTCCTATCCAGGAATTAAGGGCTTTTTTTCTCATTTGTGACAGCTCGTTGAATCTCCAGCTATGACTTGTTTCATTGAATAGCTCTTGAAGCGTGGCTCAGCACACTTTGAGCGCTGTGACTCCTGGCCCTCTTGCTTCTCTGGACTCACTACCCTGGGCCCACCCCAGCAGCAGCTCTGAGTTTTCAGCTGGGCTTGCTGACACAGCTGTCACCCCGCCACCTCGGGCCACCACCCCGCCAGCCCTCTTCATTCATTCCCTTCATGGGACTCTATTTCTGGGCCTTTTGTGCTTCTCTGCTTGGTAATTTACTCTCTTACTTTGGTCAACTGTATCTGCTGGTAGCTTGCTGACCAAGAGTATGTGAAAGAGAAAGTGTTAAGACCTTCCAAGGGCTGGGAGAACAGCTCACTGGTAGAGCCCTTAGCTAGTAGGTCCTGGGATTGACCCTCAGCACTGCCAAAAAAATAACAACAGTAATAAAAAACAAATCATATCTTGCTTGAAGTGGTAAGACATTAACAACACTAAAAACATCAAGAAGGAATGTATTCATTTACCATAACGTACTAATGGCATGCTTGGTCATAGAAACTAAAAAAGGGACAAGGCAGGAACAAGTATTCACTGAGTGCCTGCTATATGCCACATGCTTTCTCGTGATATTCCTGAAAAATAGGAGTAACTATCTTCTCCCTACAATGAACAGCTTAAGAACAGAGCATCTTGCTAACTTGTTCAAGGCCACATGGCTAGCACACGGCAGATCTGGACTCAAGGTCCCTGTTTGCATGATTCCAGGCATCCCCTACTGCATCTCTTCACCACGAGCACACATGTATCACCCTTGCCCTCGAGTTTTCTCCAGCATGTCTTTAATAAGCAATCTTCAGTTACTTTTCTCGTTGCTGAGACAATTATCTGACACCCTAAAGTTGAAGTAGCAAAGGTTTCTTTAGCTCACGTTTGTAGAGGCTTCAGGTCATAGTAGGCTGGCTCCAAGGCAGGGTGGCAGGACAGAGAGGCATCGCAGAAGGGACACAGTGCATGGCAGGCACAAGGCAAAGGCAGCAGGGCAGCAAGCAGCGAGCGCCGAGCTCCCAGTGATGACCAGAGCAGTCCTCTTGCTGCCGCCTACCAGGCTGCCTGCCCTGGGTGAGCAGCGCTCCATCCTTAATCCTGTCGTGGCACCGGAAGTCAACCCCAGCGTCACATCCTGCTTCCCAGCGTCACACCCCTAGATGCAGCCACCTCCACGGCCCCCACCTGGGCCTGCGTGAGGCTTTGGGAGCATGTGGATGTAGCCATGCTCGTTGCTAAGCTGTCAGATACCTGCTCTGTTAGGCTCAGTGTGCACGCCCTGGTGCAGCATTTAACTCTGGGTAGCGCAGCGCCATGTGGGTAGGCCCGTGTGCATTAGGTTTTGTCATTCTGTTTCCCATGAACTTCTGAACCAAAGTTCTTTCCAAAGCGGAGTTCAGTACTTCATTGCTCTATTTCTTAGGTATCGGGCAGCTACAATCCGATCTGGTTAGAGCTGAGAGCACATGGGGGGGTCACGCTTACCCCTGGTGGTTTTGAGCTTCTGTGCCAGTCAGCTCGGTTGCTGGCATTTGTCCCACAGAGCTCCTGCCTCAGGCATCTAGAGCAGAGTGGGGTCAGTGGGGAGGAGCTGGGGACCAGGAAGGACACTTCCCTCTGTTGTGTCCTGCTCCGGAAGTCGCTCCGGGCTCCTGTCCCCGGATGTGTGCCCTGATGCGCCTCTATAAGACCAGACACAACGGCAAGTACAAGGGGAAGAAACACCAAAAATACAAAGATTCGTGAGAGAGCCGATGAAAGCGCCCCTGGTAACCCCAGCACTTTGGGGGCTGAGGTGTAGGGACCAGGAGTTCAAGGTCAGCCTCGACAACTTAGCAAGACCTTGTCTCTAGAGCCAACAAAAGGAAAAGAAAAGATAAAACCGAGTTGTGTTGTTGCTTTAGTGGGAAATTTAGAAAGTCCTTTCCTACAGCTGGAAATTAGAAGGAGTAAAGTGTTGGGTTCCAGAAGTTCATTTTTAATTTGTCATTTAGCATTACTGGTGCATTTTTTCCATAGGCACAACTTCAAGAAAGTTTATTAAGTCATCAGGCTACCCGGTACCAAGTCTGTTTACCTCATAGGATGGGCACTGAGGTGTTAGAGTGCTAGCTGCGGCTGCTAGAACATTCTTGTTTTCACATGACTTGTGCAGTGTACCTTGACAGAGCCAGGCACAGGCAGGATCAAGAATGCAACCTATTGTTTGGAATAGAGAATTGCGTGACAGGGCAGAAATGTGAGTCTCCAGGCCCCCAGAGCACTCGGCTGTGTCAACCAGCTCTAGCTGGCTCGAGAGCGCGCGGCACGTTCACGTGGCTTCAGGGCAATGCGGCAAGCCTCCAGCCAGAGGCAGAGGCTGAGGGTTTGTCCAGGGCAGTGCCCAGGCGGGCGCACAGAGCCCTTCGTCCCACGTGTGTGACAAAATGACAGTGCCTATTAACTAAGTTTACAAGGACAGACAGGATCAGAAAGATGTAGCAAAACTGTAGGAATCCTGAGGAAGAAAGAAAATTTGGACCGAAATGCATTCCGGTCATTCTTTCGCTGGTGAAGATACTCCTCAAGGTGACTTCACCCTGCGCACTGCCCATTTCTGTTTGCAAGTGCAGACTCTCAGCCGTTCCCACAGAGTTGTCCGCTGCTCTCTCTAGGCGGCATTTGGTTTGGAGGAGTGATGGGAGAGTGCAGTGTGCTATTGTAAAGTGACTTAACATTTTTGGAACACTTGAAATGAATTCAAGTCTGAATGGATAGGAATTCAGCAGGAATTCCAAGACTCCAAGGGCAGGCTGCACTCGGACAGCTTTGCTCCATCAAGTCTGCCAGACACCGTCATTTATATAGGTCCTTAAGAGGGCTGAGCTTTGGGGTGCCGAAGAGCCACACTGCTCTTGCACTCTGAGGTAAGAAGAGGTTTCTAACTGCCAGTGGGTCTGCAGAGTCAGGGTGCTGGAGACCCCTCCTCAGTCCACCTGACGGCACACATTCTCCAGGGAGGCCAGAGGCAGCTGTGTGAGAACCGCGCGAGGCTATTCCTTGGGGGTGCGAGGGCAGCCCTGACTTCCATGGGAATGGGGTTCCCTGCCAAATTCAGATGCCGAGCCCTCCCTCAGGGGCCATATCACATCCCAGTGAAGGAAGTTGCTGTGAGAAGTTAAACGGGCAGCTCCCGAGGCCTGAGCCTGAGTCCACGTGGGGGGGCCTCGCCGCATGTGTCCTCGAAGGGTAAGCAGCCCCACCACTGCCCACCTCGCAGTGCTCATAGGACCACTGTAACAATTCACTGTAGGAAAACGACGACGGGGGAACGGGAAGCTGGTTTCTCTCTCTGTAGCTTGTGTTTGTACTTGTGCGTACTTTGAGATGCTCCTGCAGGTTTTACACTTCTTTCTTTCACCTTTGAACATGTCTAAGACTCAGCCCAGATGTGTTTTAAATACCATCTCCACCTCTGTTGCTGAGATCATGGGTCTTAGCAATAGACTTGGAATAATTTTCAGTTGTAATTCTTTCAAAAGTAAGGGTCTCTTTCACTCAGGCATTACACAAAGGAAGGAGAAAGAGGAATGTATTAACTCATCGATTCTAAAGGCAGAGACGGGGCATCCACAGAGCAGACAGCCAAGGTTCCCGTCAGTATTCAGATTTAGGGAAGCGCGAGAACACTGGCTAGCACGGTCGGTTGCTCAGGTGGATCGGCCTGTGACACCATGAAAGTGGCTCTGTGAGCACCAGGTGGCAGGAGCAGAAGCGCCTTCACGCGGACCGCGGTAGCAGCAGATGACACATTCAGCAGGATGTTCCCAGCCATAACCCACTGGCTTGTCCAGTAACCTGAAAAGACAAAGAACAAAGAGATGGGGAACCTCCGCTCATCAGTCCTGTTTCCCCTCCAGCATCTCACTTCCTTCAGGAAGCTGGTCAGACAGATCCCCTCCCCGCTCTGCTCCCCCAGCCCGCTGCGCCCCATGACGCGGCGTCACACCCTCCCGAGCTGCGTCTTCAGCAGCCCCCGCGGCCCGCAGAGCCCAGCACTCTCCTGAGCACTTTCCAGCCCTGAAATATGCGACTGAGAATTGATGAAGCTCTGAGGGTTTATGTTAGATCCTGGAGGAAACTGAAATGGAGAAGAGAGAATCCTCGCCCTGCACCTGTAGCTGGTGTTTCTACTTGTGCGTACTTTGAGATGCTCCTGCAGGTTTTACGCTTCTTTCTTTCTTTCTTTCTTTCTTTCTTTCTTTCTTTCTTTCTTTCTTTCTTTCTTTCT
>NDGM011205523.1:994-11505 GCA_002564305.1 Octomys mimax | reverse complement strand
AACTGAGCTTTTCTTTGGGGATCAATATTTATTGACTTGTACTAATTGTCACCAATAAAGCAGTCTTCACCAGTAAAAAGAAAAAAATGTATTTATACATTACATCATATTAAAAACAAGCAAAAATGAAGTTCCCAATGACTCCCACAGTCACTGTTCCTGTGTGTTCCCGCAGGCGGGCTCTGCACCAGCCAGCACATCCTTCCTGTGCACTGCCAGCAGGAGCCTCACCGACCTTGGGCACTGCCTGCAGAGGTCGCGTGGCCAGCATCCTTGCTCTGTTTGCCTGGCCATGTCTCCACCTCTCCCTCACTTCTGAAACTGCAGACAGGGGCGCTGCAGGCTGGGGTCCCACTGACTGGCTGCTGCTTCCCTACACAGCCCTCCACTCTGCACATGCTGGCAGGGCCTCCAGCCTGTCTGCTTGGCAAGATCTACTACCACCTTCACAAGGTCCCTGCATGGGACAAGCCTTGTCTATCTCGCTGCTTCTGAGACCTCTCTTCAGCTCTGGTTTTCAGCAGTTGCGTCTGAGCTCACTCAGACTCCTGAGGGCCTATTCTCACTCGCTGTCCCCCACTGGAGAAGCCTTCCACCATTATCTCTTTACACGGCCACTGCTGCTTTCTCTATTCCCCACAGGCACTCCCACAAACACATGGCAGTGTTCTATACACCCCGTAGGGTCACATTCATCGTTTCTCTTTCTGCTCCTCAGGCCTGACAATTCCCACTGTCCTATCACTGACTTGGGCCTATCCAAATCCACTTCTGAGCTGGGCATGGTGGCACATGCTATAAGCCCAATGCTAGGGAGGCTGAGACAGGAAGATAACTCCCTGCAAATTTAAGTCAGCATGGGCTACACAGTGAGTTCAAGGCCAGCCTGAACTTCTGGCCAACGAGATCTTTAGTCAAAAGGACCGAAAAAAAGTCTGCTTCTGAGTCTCTTTAGAGAAATTTTCATTTCGGTTCCTGTCATTTCTTGGCTCCGAAATATCTGGTTTTCTGTCTCTTCAGCAAAACTGCCATTTCGCCAGTACACAGATTTCTTGACTTTCTCTAAATCCTCCTTGGTTTTCTGAGCAGTTCTTTGAAGCTGGTTCTTTGAAACAGTTTCTTTTTAAAATCTTTGTCTAAGCTGGGCATGGCGGCACATAACTCTAATTCTAGCACTCTGTGAAGCCGAGTCAAGAGGATTGCAAGTTTGAACTCAGACTGAGCAACTCAGCCAGACCTCATCTCAAAACAAAAAGGGCTGGGAATGTGGGTCAGGGTGAAGGACTAGGGCTCACTGCCGAGAGGACTTGCCTGGAGACAGTTTCTGTTGGCTTTCCTTCTTTGAATGTCTACACCTCTCCGCTTCTTTGCAGGCCTTGGGATTTGTTAATTAAAAACTGGTGAGTTCAATCTAGCACCACGCTGACTCTAGAAATCAGGTGCCCCTTTCCCCTTAGGCTTGCTGGGTGCAGGGTGTCTCCTGCTGTTTCTGACTGCTGCCAGCTATCTCCACGCTGAGGCTCAGCCTGAGGAGAAAACTGGGGTCTTCTCGGGCCAGCCCGCACCTCCCCAGGCAGGTGCATTCAGCCCTTCCCTACTCCGCAGCTGCCTCAGAAGCCCCTTGCTTCATGTCTGGCTCCTAAAGGCAGAGGAAGATGGAGCCAGTGGTGAGAAGAGCCTGCTGGAGCAGAAGGAGGTGCTACAGCAGAGCCAGCACCCTCTGCACTGCTGCAGGCTGGGGCTGCCTGGTGTGCGCAGCACCTGGGATGGCTGCAGCTGCCCCAGCTGCGCAAGCGGGAGGTGCACACCCATTCCAGCTGACTGCTCCCTCTGTCACTGCTCTGAGAATCCTCAAAGAGTTCACAAGAAATATAAAACCACATGCAGGTTGCGCTTGCTCCTTGTGCTTGCTCTCTGAGTGGCCCTCCTCACACCCCAGGAGGTGGCGTCCTGGAGCATGCCCCACAGCCTCGTTTGGGCTCCTGCTACGTACGCCCAATTCTCATCTCCAGCACTGTGCACCGAGCAGGCTGCACACACAAGAGCTGGTCACATGAGGGCCAGGAGCCTGCAATGGCGTAGACAGCAGCAGCAGCTGATGGACACTGGCAGGACTGGAGGCAGAGGAGGCCATCGAGCGTGGCACCCAACAGAGACCTGCAGTAGCCTGAAGAGAGCCCAAAGAAGCAGCTGAAGCTGCAGGAAGAACACCAGAGAGCCACCAGGGGGCTGTGAGCCCCAGATGCTGGGGAGGCGGCCAGGAGCCTGCAGGAACTGTAATGTCAAGGACTGGCGCCACTGTGACGCAGACCCCAGAGTTGCCAACAGACCTGGACTACGCCAACTCACAATTTCTATACAAACCAAGCAAAATTTCTATCTAAACCTTCTGCTGATCAGCGATGCTTCCAGTCTACATCCTGTGGCCCCCAAGCATGTGGCCTCCCTGACTCTGGCCCTCTAGCTGCCCTAGCTCCAGGATCTAAGAGCTTTCCTAGCTATACAGGAGGAATGCAGCCTCCTCAGCTGTCACCCTGAGCAGGGTAGTCACAGCTTCCCAGGGGGTTGCTCGGGAGTTCTTGTGCCATTTCTGGTGACTCTTGACCTCAGAAACCCTGCTCACTGCTCACTGTGTGCCGGCACCATCTACAGAAGGCCGGGTCAGTGGCTGGCCACGTGCTGAGGGACGTGCTGAGAAAGCCAACTCTCCAGCTCCAGGGCCCGTGCTTCTCACCCAGTTGTTTCATTCAAAAAGATTTCAGGGGCCAGTCAGATAGCTCAGCGGACTGAAGCGCCCACTTAAGCAGAGCTCAGCAGCTGGGATTTGATCCCCCACATGTCATGCCAGACCCACCCCTGGGGGCACACTGAGGTGGCGATTGAGACTGGGCATGGTGGTGCGTGCCTGTAATCCCAATGCTTGTGAAGCTGAAAACAGGAGAATTACTACAAGTCTACGTAGTGAAACCCTGTAGACCCTGTACTAAATACATTTAAAAAATATATATATTTTGAACCTACAGACAAAAATGGGCTAACAACATACAGTGCTGCATGTCCGCCTGCACTCATGGCCTGGACATGTGCAGCTCTTGGTTGGTTCTCTGCTGAGATGCAGTCAGCACTACTGAAAGATCCGTGCCCACAGGAAAAACTCACAGATGCCTGGGGAAAGCACTCTGGAGGCAAGGCGCAGGAACACCACCACACTGCGGGGAGCACCCCACGTGACCCTCAGGGCCCCGAGCAGGAGTGGGCGGGGAGGACGGCCCATTACCTTGTCTATGGTGAGCATGTAGAAGTGCGTGATGTCATTCTCATGGGCATACTTGATCCTCGCCATACACTCCTCCTCATCGATCAGCTCACCGACATACTCATTCACAAACTCGCCCTAGAGATCACAGGAAGATGACAATGACCCCGAGGAGCATGCCGACAGCTCAGCACTGCCTGCCAGAAGAGGGGTACATGTGCCCCAGTGCTTGGGGTGGCTCCCAAAAGGCCTTGCTACTTCAAGGACGTTCAGAGAACACAGGCACTTCATTAGTAAGGCTGAGAACAGAAACTCTGCTCAAGTACTCCTGAAACAGCAGCATCCAACCCTGCCTCCTCTAGGACCTCATCTCCTAGGAGATGTCTGACAGCCCAGTGTCCACAGTCACCTTAGATGCAGGTCACAAAGAACTTGATGGGCTCTGCAGCAAGTGTGATGACCAGCAACTGAGGAGGGAGAGCAGCAGGGCTGTGAAGGGCATCTCCACATGGCGTCTCTTGCCACAGATGGGACTGGGCCACGGACTGCACCCTGGATCTGGAGCTGTGGGTGGAGACCTCCTGCTCCAGGCCGTGCCACGCACGTCAGGGGCACGCTGCACCAAGACTAGCAGCTCCACCTGTGTCTATGCTAATTCCATCTGGAGGCGGAGGCAGGCTGTCAGGCTTGCTAGTGTTCACTAACAGCTTCTCTCTGGATGACACAGGGCTCACCCCTAAAAACAGGGCTTGTGCTTCTGAGCACTGAGACACCACAGTGTGGTGTCTACAGAAATGGCTGCTGTGTAAATCTTTCCATTTTATAAAAACCATCACAGCTCTGACTTTAGATGTGCTTCAAGGGAACTTCTGAGTATGAACTTTGACAGATCTTTCATGTAACATTTTAAATGTTCAATTGTAGTAATTCAATGGAAGAAGGAGCTTTAAAGATACCATTCTCACATGAATGCAAAGGGACAGTAAGCAAACCTAGGGAGCTACAAACTCTAATTTCTTAGAGGTGGGGAGAAGGGGCAAAGCACACACCTTTCTGATGTCTCGCTTGGCCACCAGGCCCCACCCTTTGCCATCTGTCTTGATGATCTTGGTCTCTGGGTACTGGCGCTTGGTGAAGCACTGATTCTGGCAGTATTCACCCGCGGGACACACCTGCGGGTGGCACTCAAACATCAGCATCCTGTTCAAACACTCTGAGTCAAAGCCACAGGGATTCTCGTCTGTGGGCTTACAGTTACACTTCGGGATTTCCGAGATATCGGCAGTGTAGATCTGGACTTTCCCGTAAGGCTTATTCACCTGCAGGAGAAAAGGGCGCTGTCTGCTGTCTTGGTCCCACACTAACACAGCCTTCCAGATGCCCATGCACCACTCTTGCCTGACTGGCAGATCCCACAGCAGCCTGGGCCAGCCCTTGGTGGACGCCCTGGACAGAGGGGCTAACCCTGTTATTTCATCTCAGTGTTTGTTTTTTTGAGCGAGAACTGATTTTGTGCAGCCGAGTGGTTCTAGCCAAGAGCAGAAGCATATGCACAAATGCGCATGCGCACACACAGCCCTGTGTATCACCTTGATGTGCTTGTAGGGTGGGGGCTTGCGCTCGCTTTCCTGTGTTTCCCGGGCTTCCCTTTGAAGTTTCACTTCACGAAAACGAGCTTCAGCTTCTTGCAGTGCTAAAACATCAATGAAATATGAGGAAAATATTTGAGTAAATGAAAACTTTTAAGCTTTAAATCTTAGCAGCTTCCTCTAAACCTTCATTGCTAAGTTCAATTTCTGGTTTCCTTGAAGCTACAGGTTACAGAACACTGTCAAGGAAGGTGTTTTCAACGGGCAGAATGTTGCAAACAGAACCACACTCCAGGGTCATTTGGGTGACCCTCAAGTCTTGGTACAAAGATGGCCCCAGGATAGGTTTCTGGTGAACATCCCAAGATACTAGTGTCACTGCTCAGGAGACAGCAGCCCAAGACAGAAGATAAAATGGCCCATCCCCAAAGAAGGGGCTGTGGGAGGTGAACAGGCAGCAAGGATACTAAAAGCCACCTGGGCATAGGGCCCATCAGTGCCAGGCCTACCCTGCAGCTGGCCCCAAGCTGTGGGCCTGGCCCAAATGAGTCTGGTCTCCAGGGTCAGGAGCCCAAGCCTTCAGCAGTGACTGTTGCACCAAACGCAGCAGGCCACCCTGTCATGATCCTTCTTTTTAGTAACTACAAGTATCTTTTCCTGACAACCTGTTCTTACTCAGACTCCTACTAAACACACGAGGCCACCAAGGAGAGCTCCTGGCAGCTTTCACGACTGCGCCCCACATGCACACACACTTAGCCCAGCTGCACCCAGGAGCCCATGTGTGCCTGGGGCTTGCTCTACCGTGCTCACCGCTCTCTCCTGGGGTAAACACTAAGCCCTCTCGCAACGAAGCCACATCTCCATCCTGTCTCCTTCCTGGGTCATCGCCGGCCTCAACCACCTTCAATCCTTGTGGCTCCCAGCCCAGATGCAGAACCCAAGCTCACACACCTTGCTGAGCAGCCCCAAATGCCGAACATGGCACCCAGGCCTAGCTGTGTATGCAGAAGCCAGAGGCAGGCAGCCACTGGAGGCTCGGGCACAAGGCCAGACACAAGGAGATGCCGGCAAAGCTCCCTCCCACACAAAGGCCAGCTTTGGAGAACAGCTGCAGCTGGCTCCCAGCAGTCTCCTAGGCAGCTTTACTGTACTCTAATGAAATGAATCACAAAACAAAACTACAAAAAAAAAATTTTTTTTTACAGAAATTATTAAACAGAGTATCTTTTTCTATGCCTCAAAGAATAGATAAGGGCTGACCAAATAGCTCAGCGGATTAAAGCACCTGCAAGTGGGTGCAGGGGCATGGAGTTCGATCCCCCCAGGCATGCTGAGATGGCAACTGAGACTGGGCGTGGTGGTGCGCGCCTGTAGTCCCAGCTCTTGGGAGGCTGTAAACAGGCGGATCACTACAAGTCCGATCTAGTAGTGAGACCCTGAACACCCTGTAGACCCTTCCCTAAAAATAAGAATTAAAAAATCAGTCCATAAACTTAAACTTTTTCTAATTTAAAAGCACAAGTAGAATTTGAAAGTAAAAGCATTTTCTACAAAGATCAAATTTCAAAAGAGCCCAAGTCAGGATTCACAAAAGGCATCCAAGAACGCTGTTCCACTTTACTGGGAAATCTCCGTACCATTTTTGAAGACTCTTCCGATGCCTCTGACCCCATGGTAGCGGCTGCCCCGGTCCCCCTCCATGTACGGGAACACTCGTGCCTGATGCGTCCAGTAATAATCTTTAGACCCAAAGAAAAACACAGGGAATTCTCCAATCTCGTGCTTCATTTTCTGAATATTTGGGGGAACATTTTTGGGATGGCAAACTTCTGCCGGCCACCATCTATTATAAATATTAAAAACAGGATTCACAGACTCTTCAGAGAGCGCGACAATCATTTCAATACTTTAAGCACTGTAAAGTGAAACAAAGACATGTGAACAGAGGTAAAAAGCACAGGACTCTTCTCCACACCTGTAGTTCCCAAGTTTGACCCAAATGATATCCTGGAAGTGCAGCTTCTTCCCAGCCCTGCAGTCGTTGCAGAACCAGCTGCCGTCGGGCATGTCGATGTTCAGGCAGTCAGGGTGGAAGGCTGCAGGGCAGGCTTCGCAGCACAGGAGGCTTCCCCCTGCAAAGGAGGCGACGCTGAGCCCGGGTGCCAGACTGCATAGCCACAGCCTAGCCGGGAGGCCCTGGGCAGGAGACAGCCAGCCACTGTGCACCAGCACGCGGGCCCAAAGTGCACAGCCTGTGCAGCGGTTATGGTGAGAGACCATGAAGTGCTCCCAAGGGAATGTGTGAACCCCGCCTGAACAGTGGGAACAGGAACCACGACCTGCACGCAGGGACGGCCCTCGAGCTCCTGGCGCACTGCGTAGGGCCGTGTGGCAGGGGCGCGGCCTCACCTTTAGAGCACACGAAGCACCAGCTCACGTTGACGTGGCTATGGTGCCGCTTCCCTTTCCGAGCAGTGAAGTGGGCCGTGCAGATGATGCTGTGTGAAGCGATCACCGCGCAGCCTGCTGCCAGACATGCATCCCCTCCGTGGTAGGCCACCGGGCAGCGCACACACCGCATCATTTTACCTGAGGATGAGAAGCGCACCCTGAGACCCAGACGCTGCCACCTTCCACAGAAACTGTGGTGCCTTAGACAGCGGGAAGGCAACCACGGGGCAGCCTGGAGGCGTCTGATCATAGTCCCTCTCATCCAGGCAAAGGTGCTTCAAACTGTCCATGAAGATGCACAAGCACCTGAGACATCACACTCTACAGAACAGCCAACCAGCATGCTCAGCCCAGACACCGGCATGAGCACATGCACCACTGACTTCACAGCATCACCATCCTCTCCCTACCAAACGGCAGCTGCACCACGCCAGACATGGACAAAACCACCACTAGTGCAGAAGCCACGGCACCAAGAGGTACCCAGAACCTGCCCTCTCCGACCCCACACAGCTGCTCTTAAATCATGGAGATGGAGTATGACCTCACCATGTTTTCCTTATTTGTGAAAGACCCTAAAACCAGAGCAAACAGGACTCATCAGAACAGTTTGCAGAGGGCCCTCTCAGAACTAAGGATCCTGAAGATGCTATCTGGGGTGAAGAGCAGGGAGGACTGAAGGAGGGCCTGTGTCACGGAAAAGCCCTGGCTGACCTGCATCCAGTCAGCAGAGCAAGAGGGACTGCTCTAGAACATCAGTTTGTCCCTATGGTGACAAACCCAACGGGCACCAAGCCACCCTCCTGGGAACCACCCTGCACTACCCACCATATCCATACCTTTTGAGGGCCGAGGGTTTGATGGGTTGGAGGCATGGCAGCTCACGCAACTATGGAGGGGGCAGCGAAAGCCCCGGCTCTCAAACACAGTGAGCGGGTACTTCTTCACACAGGCCTCATGGTAGAATTTGCCACACTGGGTCACGACACAGCGCTTCACCTCTGCCTTGCTCTCCTTGCACACGAAGCATGAGTGGATCCCTAATACACGGTTAAAAATCGGGGGCAGGTGAGACCACAGCTCTAGGCCCCCAAAGGAAAGCAGCTTTCTCCTAGAGGCAGCTGGCTGTGTCCCCAGCTGTTGCCTTCCTTAGAATAGCCAGCCACCAAAGGCTACCATGCTGTAGCTGGCAAGAGCTGGAAAAGGGCACTCTGCAGGCTGCGTGCAGCCACAAGGCAGACCCACGCTCTGGCGGCCTGGCAGGGACTCCCGGTGTACTCCCTGCCCCCAGGTGGGGAATGTGTGCACGCGTGCATGCATGTCCCCTACTGCCTGGTACAACCAGTGACCCGACATGGAGGCAGCAGGGCCCACACTGGGCACACAGGGTGAGTAGGGCAACGCAGTCTTGGCCCCTGGTGGAGAGCACAACTGGGGGAGAGGAGCGGAGCAGCAGGGAAGCATCTCAGAGGCTCACTTGCCTGAGGCGCACTCACTGCAGGTGAACCTCCCCTCAGGTCTGCGGGGAAGCCCGAGGCAGGAGGGGTGGAAGGCTCCGCAGCAAGGGCCTTCGCACAGCAGGAGGCTGCCTGTCTTCTCGCATACCTGTGGGCACAGAGGGCGCCATCAGCCCACGCCCTTCCCTTCCCAAGCAAACTGTCCGGTGCTGCGTGCATGCAGAAAATCTGCTCTTCGGCTCACAGCATGTGACCACCTGTGCACGCGGAACTCCAGGCCTCACAAAGCCTGAGACCAGTGTAGCCGGGAGAGTCAGCCCTTGTCACAGGAGGGAGCCCATCCTCAGTGAGGTGAGCAAACATGGCCCAAACCTTGAAGCATGTGCTGCAGAAACATTAGGTCAGATGTGAAGACCAGGGAACCCACAGCACACTCAGGAAAGGGTAGGCCTCCCATGGCCCGGCGGGGGCCAGGCTGATGGCCAGCACAGCTCCCCACCAGTCCATAGAGCCCGCCAGCAGGGCACGGGATGAGGCACACAGGCGAGTGGTCTGCAGCAGGTGGCCAAGTCCCCAACTGCCAAGCACTGCTGTTCACTGGTCAGCGGTCAGGTGACAACTTAGCACAGGCCTCACCCACCCAGCGGATGTTAGCATGGAACCACTCAGAGCAGGCGCCTCACAATGCTGGCTCTCCGTATGGCTGGTCTACAGGGGAGGGGTCACGTGTGAACCAGGACTCTGATGGCAGCCCGGCCTCCAACACAGACCCTGGAGCGGAGGAGGCCGGAGGAGGCTGGGGGACAGGATGCTCACTGGGAGCCTCACTCTGCAGCCCTAGGGTTTGAGACAGACACCTCACAGAGAGGTTAGAAGCTGTCACCCCTCACCTGACACACATACTCCTTTTTGGCTGCCACTCCTCGTTCAGATTTTTTAGACGAGATGGACACTTCAGTCTGTGTTTCATCAGCACTTTCGTAGGGCGACTCCGAGGGCTCATCTCCTGGGCTGTCTGAGACCTGGGGAAGAAGGAGGTGGGCGGCGGTTCACTCGTCACAGAAAGCAGTGGAAGCTGTGTCCTCAGAGACATGGTCCACCCGGCCCCAGCTCCTAGACCTGCTGTGGACACAGCACCCACTCGCTTTGCGCAGTGCAACACATCACCAGAGCTGTGCAGAGCTCAGAAACGGACTTTTCAGTCTATACACATCTATATGAGGTGAAGCCTTCAAACGGAGACACTCAGGAAGTCCAGTCTGCTCTACCCGGTGTGCAGAGGTGGGCTCTGGGATCGAGAAGCTGCCCCTTCTTACCTACTCTGTTCAGGTCCAAACACCAAATGCATTTTAAAGAGACAGGTGAGGTGCCCAAGCGTAAGGCACCATGCTGGCTGACTCCCAGCAGCAGAGACCAGGCCCTGGGGAAGCATGTTCCTGCGGTCCTGACAGGAGGGAGGTGGGGCCATCATGCAGACCCACTCCAACCAGCCTGACTCGTCTCCTCCTCCCACTGCTGTGCCACAGGAAGGGACAGTCATGTGCCTGTGCTAGGAGCACAGGGTCTAAGGAGGAGGCCAGGAGAGAGCTGGCACAGGGAGCAGCTGAGGGGCTCAGGACATAGGATGGGGCTGAGGCCTCCCCTGGTGGAAATGTGTCTTTGCCTTCACTTGACAAGCAAGTAATAATACACAAGGAAATGAGTAGAGACAAAACTTTCCTATCTAAAGTTTTGCTTTTTTTTTTTTTTTTTTTT
>NDGM011205519.1:0-17576 GCA_002564305.1 Octomys mimax | reverse complement strand
AACATTTGAAAAGATATTAAAATATGTTTTAATTGATTTTAAAACATTTGAAAAGATTGAAAATATAATGTTGAGTGGAAAAATGTTTCAGCATTCCATATGCAGTACAATTCCATTTTAATGAACAGATGCGTATACTAGATATATTAATATGCACAAGTAAATGTATCATAATGTATGTACTTAAATGTTATTTTAATAAAATAGTAATCACTTGGTGGTGTGTTTCAAATTATTAAACAATCCATATATAAGGACACTAAATAAAATTTCTGGTATTGCTTTCATTTCTCAAGGGAAACTACGTGCCTACTTTCCATATAAAACAGATTGCATACCACATGACTCTTGCTAGCATTTAGGATAACCAGTAGCTGAGAGAAGCTCTACAATTAACGGAAAAGCAAAGCTGTTAAGGAAAATTATTCAACTTGACACATTCGCCACAATTTCTGAAAGAAGCTAGCAACAACAGCAACAAAAATCTTCAAGTTTTTAAAGATATTCTAGTGTACCTTCTTTAAAAAAAACCAAGTTAGAAGATTTTCTAAGTGTCAACGTTTGGCCACGGAGTGCTGAGTTGTCCCCTCTTATTTCCCCATCTTTCCGTGTTTTAGGGCGTAGCACCAATTCTTCTAAGTTCCTTCATGTGAGTTTCAATAAGAAAGCAATTGTTTCCACTTAATGTTCACTCACACTTCTTAATTTTGATTCTTCCTCTATACCAATCTTCATCTCTGCCATTTTCATGAGTGATATCCTATTTGTGCATGTCACACTTAAATTTCTAACCCCGCCTTCCTTAGCTCACATCCACTTTGACTAGTTACTGAAAATCATATTTCAGGTCCTCATGTTACATATTATAGATTCCCCATAAATCCACTTAAATGAGTTTAAAAATAATTTTTTAATACTATTAAACAACAGGGAAAGGGGAACAAACCCTATCCTGGGTGGTGTGATGATTATAGTTTTTATTATTTTATGGTGATAATCACTAGAATGTTAAAGCAATTAGAAATCTAATATTTAAAATAAAAAATTCTTTCTGCCCATTAACATTTTCATCTGAATATATTTAGATTTCCCTAAGGTGTGATTCTTGTCCTCACCAATTACATCTAGCAAAAAGGCTTTCTAAAGTATAATTAAATATTTCCTTCACCATGGTACTAAGCTTTATTTTATATGTATAGTTAGTATATTTAGAAACTTAAACTTTGCTACCTAATTCTGATGTATCGGCAAAATTAGTTTGTGATCTAAAACATTTATTCCTATTTTCTTTAGAAATGTATTATTTCTTCCAGTGAGAGAAAGCTATCACTGTCACTAAATATTCAGAAAAATGTTATGGGGCAATTAAGTAAAACTGAAGCCTGTCTTTTAAAAAAATCAAAAAACAAAACCTTAAATAATAAGACATAGTTAAAATTCAGCTCAGGTAATGATCAAAGCTAAAGTCACATAAAGTGCCAAGAGCTGTAACTATGCAAATGCCTACCCTTTAGCAGTGAATGAAAGCCATAAATGAGGAAGAAATAGCTTTAACACCAATAATGTAGCATAATTTGTGTTATTGTTTTAGAATTCAGCTCTTAAAAGTAGCCAGTTTGCCGTGCATACTTTGACTTCATTTTATACTGGGTTATACTCATTGCTTCAAGATTCTGTACTTTCTTCAAAAATCATTTTTCAAAAGATGCACAATGAGTCCAAGATAACTGGAGCTTATAGTTCCCAATGACCTGAATTGTACCTCTGAGAAAATTTTGCCTTTTGATGCTAACTTTCAATAGCATTTCTTTGGTTTTTGTTTTTTAAGAACTTGCATTTTCTCACAAGAGATAATGATCTCTCTGTCTACTTATTAAAAAATAAGAGTGAATAATTGCAATTTTGGTCTGTCTTTCTTGAAACAGTGTGAAACCAGTGGTGAAGAAAAATACTTGTTGAGGCTTAGTCTGAAATTAAATTCTGGATTTAATTGCTGATGTAATCTTTGCAATGTTACTAATCCTAAAAAGAAAGATAAGAATTTTTTTTTAAAATTTGAATCCCTTCTGGACCTTATACCTATACTTCTTTCCCAGTGTGGTATTTTGTCTTCTGTATTCACTGGAGTATATAAATTGATTTAACTAATAAATCCACAATTAATGAACTACTATTGTCTTATATTTGCAGAAGATCTGTAGTGGTAACTTTAGACAGGTTGGCTACTATGCAATTTGATCTTGCAATGGCTAATTTCTTAAATTTTCAATTGATAAAAAATAGAGACATGATTTGAGTCACATAATGTATTTTAATAGATAAGTTAAATGTTTGCATTATAAAACATACATTATTTCCAAGTGCGTGTTTTTTAAAATTTTTGTTCTGTGTTATTATTAAAAAATACATCCTTCACTGCCTTAGGGCTTAAATATCTAAAGAGATAGAGCCAAATATTGTCATTCCTGAAACTTAAAAAATATAGGATCGTAATACAAAAATATTAGAAAAAGTACAAAAAGTTAGATACAAATGTAAGGATTTATATGAACAGAAATATAATTCAATGCAAATTTCAAATGAAAAATTCACTTCATGAATCATAAATCCAGAAATAAATTTACTTTTGGTGTCTGAAATAACAATAAATATAATATTCTACTTTTATTTCTTTTATTTTATAATCTATACTGCACCTATTTGATTACCTTTGTAGAGGAATATAATTCTGTAACAATTTTTTTCTAGAGAAAATATAAATACAGCTGTCCTTGCTCTTTCACCATTAGATTTTATTATTATTCACGTTCATTAATTGTAATAAGTGTGGCCAGGCATGCTTTCTTAGGAAAAAAAAATAAAATCTATGTCTTGTACATTTCAATTGCATATTTTCTATATACATAACCCTCACGAAGTTTATACTTTCATTTGAGACTGGTGAGAGCCTAATAATTTGCTTATATTTTGTATGATCAATGTGTCGCATACTGACATAAGGCTCTATGCACTGCAGACCTTGTCACATCTGAGCCTCCACAGAGTCCCAGAGATAGCTTCTTCTGTTGGACGGACTCATTACAAGTGGGTGTGCAGCTCCGCAGCTTTGCACCCTGTTGATGGCAGAGGTCTCATAGTCAGGCACAGTCCTGGCAGCCATATAGGGCTAGGAAGTCAAGCCACTCAACCCAGCACAGTGTTCTCTGTGAGGACCCTGCAGTTCAAGCTTAAAGACATTTGCAGTAATACTCTGCCAGGAGATGCGGGTGGGAGGATTACAGTAGAAGTTAGAATATGTATAGAAATAGACTGGAACAAAATACATTTGAATTTTGCAAATTTGGGAATTATATGTGATATGTGAAAATATTTTTAAGGCTCACCAGAGTCCACAAAGGAGTATATGCAAATGATTTTGTTTAAAATCTGCCCCTGCGTATATCTAAAGTTTTTGCATTTGTTTGGCTATTTCCCTCATATTTCATTTTTCAATCAATCTTGAAAGAGAAATAGAAATTTTGAAGGAATTTCTAATTTTACATATAACAAAATCAAAGTTATATTCAAGTTGTATGTTTCTCTCAAAACTACAAACGTAAACTATTAAGCCAGGACTTAAGCCAAATCTGTCTCTCTGGAGCCTCTTTTAGGTTCTTTATGTGAGTCACACTTTCACTGACAAACTTGACCTGAGGTTAAAAAAAAACCAAAAAACCTTGATCAAAATGTAGTTCAAAACTGGAAAAGTATGATTTTAGAGAGCCCAAAGAGCTTGATTTATGAAATTATCTCACATATATCACATCTGGTGCCCTGAGCAACTTCAAAGTCAGTATCACATACGTACAATGAAGGCGGCCTTAGAGCAGCCTCTCCTGCTGACTCTTTCAGCTCTGGTCCCCAGCGGTTGGTTCCCTCTTGCTCTGTAAAGTCGATCTCCAGTCCTTTCTGCCTTGATCTGGTAGTCAGCAAACACAATGTGGCTGATCCAGGCAGTATCCTTTATTGCAATCAGGAATGCAGTTCTGAAGAGAGAAACAAGACAGCTGCAAGAAGCCAAGCCAGCAACTTGCCACAGTGGTCAACGAATGCACGAGGGAACACACCTTAGGGACCAGGACAAGTGCGGCTCACACTGGGGACCCGTACTGAGCATGGCCTTTCTTTACTGTGCTGTGTAGTTACAGGTTCATTCGCTACAGTAAAGTGCTCTGTGCTCCTTGTTTTATTTTTAACTTGTGTGATGTGTATGTGAGCAACAATTAGTATTAATGATAGACGTACTTGCATGGTAGTGAAAAGCTATAGAAACATTTGTGCCCACAATGGTAGTGTCTTTACCTAGAACAAAAATCTGTATCATCTGTTTAATCAGTGGAAATTTACCTTTACACAAAGCAAAAGAGTCATGTATACTATTTTCTTGAGATATTTAAATTAAATTACAATTCTCATTATTATTACTAAATATTTATTTTTCACATTCATTTTCATGTGTAGATATAACCTCAAAATACTATGCACAATAAATACATGTGCATGTTTATTTAAAAAAAAAATGAGGGCTGGCCAAATAGCTCAGTGGATTAAAGCACCTGTAAATAGGCCCAAGGGTTGGGGGTTTGATTCCCTGGGCTTGCCATGCTGGCCCCACCCCCCCAGGACACTCTGAGATGGCGATTGAGACTGGGCACCATGGCACGTGCTTGTAATCCTAGCATTTAGGAAACTGTAAAAGGGAGAATCACTAGGAGTCTGATCTAGTAATGAGACCCTGAACACCCTGTAGACCCTTCCCCAAAACAGTATTTTCTTTCCCTTTCTTTCTTTCTTTCTTTCTTTCTTTCTTTCTTTCTTGTACTGGGGATTGAACACAGGACCCTGTGCTTCTACTGAGCTATCTCCCCTTCCCCATTAGTTGTATTATCTTATCCTTTAGGCAGATTCCATCATTTATTAAGATTATAGTACATTATGGGATAGTTCACTCTACAAATAATCTACCTTGTTGGAATTTATAGTTTACCAGTTGTATGCAAAATGGTCAAAAGAAATATAGAAGAAAAAATAAAAGAGAAAGAGAAAGAGAAAGCCTGCCAGGGGGTGTTGCCAGTGCAGCATGTTTTGTCAGATTGAACCCTGGTCCCTGCCCTTGCCTAAGCAGGCGCTTAGTCAGCTGAGCTATGTCACCATCCCTGAGCTATCTAGCAGGCCCCAGTATTTGTACTGAATATTCATAGAGTTGATTCCCCATCAACTCCTACTTGTCAAATTTAATTTATAGGAGTAAACCAGAAATGTAGACTAGAAATGAATAACATTTTTTTGTTATCAGATTCAGCAAACAATGTAAAGGCAAACAGCATGTGCATAGATTTCCATGAAGAACAGTCACACCTGCTCTTCTGTAGAAATAGAATATGTGAAACCTAGGTTATAAAATCGAGGAAGTGACTTACAATTGGTGACATTGCTTTAACATATTTTTGCCTTGGGGAAAAATTGCATGCAGTTAAAATAATAGTTCTTTATTTTTTTTAGAATTAAATTTATAAAGGTCTTTTTGGAAATATCTGTCCAACTACTTCAAAATTAACTAAGCCATTTATAAATATTTACTGGGAATCTACTATGGGGTTATTATGCTGGAAATGATTATATTTTAATCAAGTAAGCAAAGAAATGGAAAGAAGAGATATGTATTTGATTTTTTATTTTTTCAATTTTAAATAGAATACAAAATATTTTTCTGTATTAAAACAGAAAAAATTACAAGTGATACAGAATGTTACTAAACAAAATATTACTAACTTTATAGAATTTGTTGTACTAACTAGTTTTGTCTTCCAACTAGTTGTTCACATTACTGGCCATATGTATGTAAAATTGGAAAAAAAGGAAATATATTAAAAATTAAGAACAGAAAAAGGTTAAAGAAATAAAAAGGAAGGAAAACAAGTTAAGCATTAACTTCTCCTTTTCATACACCAGCAGAAATCCACAGTATAGTTGTCCAAATCATCCTGCTCACATACATACATATATCTCTTTTCCCACTCCCTCTCCTGTCCTTCTCCTCAACTTAGTAATTTCTTCTCTTTGAATAGGTTCATTCCCTTTTTCTAGTATCTCTTGTACCCTTCAGATTCCATTTTCTCTTTCAGGTTCTCACACTAAGGAGGCAATATGTCGTTTGCACATGTGGGTCTGATTCATTTCTTTTAAGAGTATACTGTCTAGTTGCAAAATTTATCATGTTCCATACCTGAATAATACTCCTCTGTGTAAAAATACTACATCTTCATTATCCATTCCACAGGTGAAGGCCATTTAGGTTGTTTGAAAGATTTAGCTATCAAATTTTACTGCTATAAACATGGGTACATATATATCATTGAGGTATGAGATTTTAAGTTCTTCTGGAAAAACACCCAGCCAGGTAGGTAATAGCTGATCTGAATGGGACCTCCAATCCTAGCTCTTTAAGGAATCTCCACAATGATTTCCATAGTGTTGTACCAGTCTGCACTCCTATAAACAGTGGAAAAAAGGTGCCTTTTTCCTCACAGCCCCTCCAGAATTTGATATTGGCTGAATTCTTGATGTTATCTGTTCTTTCTGGGTGAGATGGAATCTCAGTGTTGTTTTAATTTGTGTTTATGGAATGACCAATGATACTGAACATGTTTTTCATATATTTACTTCCCATTTGTATTTCTTCATGTGAAATGTGTATGTTCATTTCAGGTCAATTTTGAATTGGGTCTTTACATTTGGGGGACCTGATTTTTTAAAAATTCTTTATATGTTCTAGATGGAAGGCTTTTGTTGGAGGGACAGTTGGCTATAATTTTTTCCCAGTTTGTGGATTTTATTTGTATGCTTTTGGAGATTTCCTTTGAGGTACAAAAACTCTTCAAAAAGATGAGATCCCAGTTACTGATTCTTGGAAGTACTTCCCAAATAGCTTGATTTTTGTTCATGAACTCTTTACCTACCCTTAGTGTTTAAGATTTCTATGTACTATTTTTCTATAGAAGATTTAATGTTTTTGCTTTATTGTTTAAATCTTTGATCCATTTTGATGGTAGTTCAGTTCATCATTGTAGATGTGGGTCTACTCTCAGCCTTCAGTATGTGGGATAGCCATTATTTCCAGCACCATTTATTAAAAAGGACTATCTTTCTTCCAGTGGGCATGTTTGGCCCCTTTATCAAAGATAAGGTGTTAAAAAAAAAAGATAAGGTGGCCGAGTATGTTTCTAGTTTATCTGCATCTTCTGATGTGTTCTATTGATCTTCATGTCTGTCTCTATGCCAGTAGCATGCTGATTTTATCACAATACCTTTATAGTATAATTTCAGGTCAGAGACTGTGATACCTACTGCCTTTCCTTTGCTTCCTAGGATTGCTTTTGCACTTCTGTGTCTCTTCTGATTCCAGATGAATTTGAGGACAATTATCTCTAGCTCTTTGAGGTATATTAATGGTATTTTAATTGGGATTGCACTGAATCTGTGTAACAATTTTGGGCATATGGTCATTTTCACAATGTTATTCCTAAATAGGAGCATGGAATATTTTTCCATTATCTCAAATTCTCTTCAATCTCTTTTCTCAGAGTACTGTAATTTTCACTGTATAAGTCTTTTACATCCTTTATGATATTGATTCCTAAATATTTCATTTATTTGGATGTTATTGTGAAAGATGTGGTGACTCTAATTTCTTTCTCAGTACATTCATTATTTTTATACAGAAATGCTACTGAGTTTTGGGTGCTGACTTTGTACCCTGCTATGTTACTGAATCTGGTTATTAAATCTAGAAAACTCATGGTGGAGTTTTTGGGGTCCTCTATGTAGTATCTCATGTCTACATGATATTTATGTCACTCAAATTTTCTTATCTTTCTTAGTGAATTAAGATTATAAGATTCTGCAATGTAATTAGTTTTAAAATAAGTGTATACAGACATTAAAATTTATTTATTCTTATGTCAGAGGTTAATTCTCTTAATTTTTCTAGTGTTCAGTTTTTGTCTTCTATAAAAGAAGTGGCCATTGTAGGTTAGTTCTTTCCCCAATTCTGTGTTGTAAAATAATAATATATTCTTTAAAATGTTAATCTATATTCATAAGAATTAGTAAATGAATATGGAACATGTATGGAAGTTTTAAGTAATGTGGAAAACACTGAGAAAATAAAGCTGAACATAATTTATTAAAATAAAACTCAGTAAACTCAGTATATTGTGCATTTTCACTCTTTCTGTTATAATTATTCCCAAATAAGTCTATGGAGTAATGAAATGGCCTTATCCTGATGGAATCCTCAAGAACCCTTGCAAGTTTTATTTTTGTTGCTGTTATTGTTGTTTTTGTTGGATATAGAATCTCACTACCTAGTGCAATTCAGACTCATAGTGATCCTCCTGTCTCAACCTCCCCAGCACTGGTATTACAAGTGTGTGCCACCATATCTGGTTTCTGGGATGGCACAGTGCATCCGGGGTTTCACCATGCTGGGTTTCCAGGCTGGCATGCCATAAAGTATGGGGGATTGAACTCAGGTCCTTTGCACTTCCCAGGCAGGCACTTAGACCGTTGAGCTATCTCCCCCAGCCCCTTGCAAGTTTTATAAGGAATGTTTTTATATGTTAGCTTTATTGAATCAACCTTTGCATACTATGCACTTTACAAACTTAGAGTGTATAATCAAGAAACTTTGGCATATTGTTAAAATTGAAAAATCATGACTGCAACCAAATTTAAATAAATTTTGTTCTCACATAACACATTTTGCCCACTTGTTATCATCTCTCAATCCCTTGCCTCTAAAACTAGGCAGTCAGTCAACTACTCTGTATCTTCATCAATTTTCTTATTCAGGAAATTTATTTTATTTATTTATTTAACAAAATATACCATGTTTATAAGACTTTCACATAAACAAAGAAACTGAAATGGAAATCCTACTAAATGAGCTCTCAGACCATAATGGACTGAAACCAGATAGTAATAGTAAAAACATGCTCAGCATACAATAAGATATGAGTTTCTAAAATTTCATGTGTGTCCCTTAGCTTCATAGAAGTTTTGCAAGCTTGCTTTCTGAGTCACTTAATTGTGTCTTGCATCGGAGTGAATCCAAGAAAAATGGAATGGCCAATTAATCAGCCAAGAAAATGGTACCTGATTCTGTAGTATCTTTTGTTTCTTATTATTAACATGAAGATATACTCATGCTTATGTTAACATAGTAAATTGGAACAGTCTATCTATAAGGTATCACATTTTTGTATAATTAAATCATTACTATGTAAAAAGGACATATTTTCATGTGGTTTGATGTTTAGAATTGTAATTTTGTAGACCACAAGAACAAAACCTCAGCTCACAATTGCTTCTGTTTGCACACAATTAGATTCACAAACTACAGTCCTTGACAAAATTTTGCATTTGATCATAACTCTATATTGGGATGACAAAGATCAATGTCCGTAACCATCTTCCCAAAACAAAGATCTATCTTTCCCAATCCTGAAATAAATTAATTTTGTAAACCCAAGTGCCACTGAATAATGAGAGTAATCAATGATCTAATCTAAACTAATTTGTAGGTTAGACAAAAAGCAAAACACTACCACCATATTATTTGTAATAATGATAATAATGATAAAATAAGAAAAGATATTTTATAGTAAGCTTTGGTCTATGAGAGATGTTTTGTTAAATTTTAGATCTGTTACATTTTTAGTACTTGTACACAACCTAAAGGGTGGAAGCGTCATTCTAGTGAAAAACATAAATTTTGAAAAAAGTAAGATATTTTTCCAACCTCTTAGTTGTGAAGTATTGGCTTAGAGATTTGATATATGGGAAGCTATTTCTTAATTAAGGATGTTGTCTTGATAACACGCATAGTAATTTGACATTTCAGAAAATGCATTTTCTCTATGATGCTCACACAACTAAAACATAAAATGTGTTACTTTCAAGTAGGTATGAATTAGAATGATGTTTTAAAAGTTAAATTTCACTACTTGCTGTGCCTCCTGAAAGCAACGTCTTTATCAGGCTTTCTCACAAGTCCACTGATACATGCATGAAAGAATGAACAACCTGAACAGAACAGCTTTCCTTCTAGCTCTTCACAACCTATAGACACCTGGGACAAGTCTCTCGAGTTCTGGGCATCAAAAGATTGAAGCAAACAGACTCCAATTGTTGGAAAGAATAATTTGATTCTTCTGGTGAACTTCTAGAGCAATAAGATTACAGAAGAAATGTATTAGCAGTAAGGATTTGCTAGTCTGTCCCTGTCAGTATCCAGAACTTGCCTCTCAGCAGTGCTGACCAAGCCAATTACAGGCCACTGACACCAAGAAACATGGCATTAGCAAGAAAATAAAATCAAATGTTATTGTTATGCCTTACATATATAAATTGTATATTCTTATTCAGTGACTTTTATTAAAGTTTTAGTATTAAATGCATGGGAAGGATTTTCTTTCCACTCTATACTGATGGTTGCATTTATTTATTATTGTCATTATTTTATACTTTTTGTGGTACCAGGGATTGAATTTAGGACCTTGTGCTTGCCAGGCAAGTGCCTGTTCTACTGAGCTATCTCCCTGGCCTCCGCATTTATTTTAACAGGGAAGATAAAATTATATTTTACCAATTTTGCATGCTTATATCTTATAACCTTAACAATTAATTTGAAAACAGAAGTATGCAATATAGCAGTCATTTTTGAGTTCCTATCATTTTTTAGTGAAATTCTGTATCTTTTCTAATGACTTTTTACTACTTTTTATTCTCTTTTAAAAATTATAGTTCACAAAGATCAATAAGATGCAGAAAGTAGTACTTTTGCTAAAAGTCAAACAAATACATCAACTGAGATTTTTAACCTAGAAATTAAAAAATTAAAAATATGGGTAATGTACAAATTTAAGTAATATATCAGATTCCCTATACAGTGGGACATGGGGACATACAGACTTGCCAGAGTTATGCTACCTCATATTTTAAACAATATCAGTCTTTCTTATTTAGATACATATAGTTTGTGTAGTATTGCTAAAGCAAACAGAAATGCCAAGATGACACCCAGGATTTGGAGGCAGATTTATCATTGTCAATAGGCACTAATCAAGATCAGTGCCAAATTATCAGGTCCTGATCTTGGGTAGTTTAGGACTTAGACGGGATAAACAAGCAGGAAGTACAGAGGCAGAATGGCCTGTCAATGGGAAATTTGTTCTTACAACATGCACCACAAGGACCATCTGTTTCTTAGAAACAAAAGTAACAGGACTGTAAATAGCATGATTACCTGGGTTAATGGTTGATATATTGTGTCCACTAGAGAACTGAGACATTTAGAAACTCATTGACTCAGAAGGGGGCCAGGTTCTCAATTTGTAAACATTCTGAGCTTATGCAAGAGGAAAGCTCAAAAATGGTGTGGGTGGTCCACTTACAAGAGAAGGAAAGAGGTTTGCTCTATGTACTTTTAGCTCTTGCGGCTCCTGCTGTCTTCTGTTATTCTGAACAGTTACCCTGTACCATACATCCTGCCTTGGAACCAGTTGATTATGGACCGAAACCTCCACAAACTGTGAGCTAAATGAACCTTTTCTCTTTTAATTTTGGTTGTCTCAGCAATGAGAAAAAACTAGCTAAGACACCTGGCAAACTGAAGTAAACTGAAGTATACTGGCTGGGTATACTGAAGTATACTGGCTGCCACAGTATTGTCATTCGGCAGTGTAAAATAATAGTGAAACTTCTCAATGATATTGACATCTTTAATTCATCATTCCTTCCATAAAACTTCAAAATTTAACAGTGTTGGCAGGTATAAAATTTATCTCAACTTCCCATAGTAAATAAGTTGTAGAAAATCATTGTCTTGTTAAATATTCTAAAACTAAGTCAATTTTTTTTCCAAGATTAAAAAATGCACACACTTGTCATTGGGTATCTTGATTACTTAACAAAATTTTCAAATTTGCTGTACTAATCACAGAATACATACAAAGGTATCCATGTTACTTTCTATTCTATGAGACACACAGATCCCACAATGGGCAGAGAATTATGTGTATGAATCTATATTAGTTTGGAAAATATTATAAGATCAACTATGATGTTTGCTCTGTTATCTCATTAGCCTCATTAATGTTGAATGGAATCATCTGCAGTTATTTAAATTATATAATACAATTAAATACACATATTGTTTAAAAGTATATAATTTTATTTCATAAATAAAATATTATCAAAAAATATCATTAAAACATTAATGTTAGACGAGTGTGGTGGGACATACCTGTAATCCCAGCACTCAGGAAGCTGAGGCAGGAGGATCATTGTGAGTTTGATATCAGCCTGGGCTTCAAAGGGAGCTCAAGTCTAGCCTGAACTTAATAATGAAACCCAGTCTCAAAAACATTAAATAAATGAACATTGATATTACAAACAAACAAACAAAAAGGTAAAGAGGAAAAATTTTATTTTGGGTCACATTTTGTAGCGATTTCAGTTCACTTTTGCTGGCTTGAAGGCACAGCACCATGGCAGAAAGGGATGCCAAGAGAGAAAGGATTTAATATCTGTGGAAAGCAGAGAGAATAATCAAGAGAGGAGAGCAGGAAATAGGCCCTTCCAGGGTATTCTCCCTGTGACCTATTTTAGGAAGCTGGGCAAGGTAGTGCATGCCTATAATCCCAGCTCTTAAAAGGCTGAAGCAGGAGGATTGCTATGATTGCGAGGCCAGCTACATAACCATATAACTGAGTTCAAAGCCAACCTGCACTACATAGTAAGAATTTGGGTCAAGAAACAAAACAAACAAAATATTTAGGAATAGTCATCTTTCTTTCTTTCTTTCCTTCTTTCTTTCTTTCTTTCTTTCTTTCTTCTTGCTCTTTCATAATGTAGACCTTATGTACTGGCCAGCACTTGCAAATGAATGTCTCCCGAGCATGCACTGATCCACTGAGAACACCGTGGCCCCATCCTTTGGGCAGTCCCCCCAGGACCCCCTACAAACACGTGAGGTTTTGGAGGTAGTGGGGAATCTAAGCATAAAGCATAACAAGAAATTTTTACATTTAAATACTTGATGGAAGAAAATTATTTTTAAAAGTAATTTGTCTTCAATTTTTCTGGCTCACATCCTAATTAAAGATTTTACAATATTTGTAAAAATATTTCAGGCAACAGAAAAAATTGAAATGTTTCCAAAGCTTCCTGTGTACAAGAAAAATCTGAGAAGATTGTTAAAGTGCTGCTTCCCAGGTTCCAAACTCAAGTACTGGCTGTGAGGAACCTGACAACAAGCATTTCAGCGAAACAGTCAAATGCTGATGAGCTGCAAACCACTGTACAGGAATGCTATTCTAGGGCCTCGGGAATTGAGAGGACTACTTGTCTTCTCTACCCTGAAGTGAAAAGGTTTGCTAATTTTGAATCTAAACTTGGTTAAGAAAAAAAAATATAATAGCAATGACAAAATTCCTGTGTAGGAATTCACCTGGGCAACTGAATAACTTTGACTTATCTTGATACTCAAATTATTGTCTTGGACTACTCTGCAGTTGGAATTTAGTTTATATTAACTTAAAACAATCTGCTGAATCCCTTTTAAGCATAGGGTTAAATCTGACATGTTTCATATTGCTAAAATAAAACAAAATTTATTGGATTAAAACCAACACTATGTGAAGAGAAACTTGAAATTTATAACTAGCCAAAAGATTCATATCAGTAAGACACTGTAG
The DNA here is from genome assembly GCA_002564305.1 of Octomys mimax. NCBI lineage: Eukaryota > Metazoa > Chordata > Mammalia > Rodentia > Octodontidae > Octomys > Octomys mimax. The sequence continues at coordinate 3,777 of NDGM011205519.1, read as the reverse complement.
CAGAAAGGTAAAGTTAGATTGTTTCTAAGGACTTTTCAATATCCGATACCAAAGGCTATGAAACTAGGCACACTGTTATATTCTGGGAAGCTCAGTTAACATATACGATACTGTATTACAGAGAGAAAAATATACCAGTGGCTTGGAAATACAAAAAGAGTTCAAAGAGATATGAATTTTATTGGTTTTTATAACTATCAGGAAACAGCATGTAGTAAGTATTTGACTAAAAACCCTGAAATTTTGCTATTTTATATCTTGTTAAATTATGTCTTTTATGTGTAACATGCGTGTTATACATTAGCAAATAAATGTTTCCAGAAAAGTCTTGGCCTATATATACCCTTTTTTAAAAAAGGATATTGGTAAGGCCCTGACTTCTTCTCTTTTACACTGATTACCATTTGTAAGATTAAAATTTCCTACAAGTAATAAGTTTGTTTTATATATTATGAACATTCAACCAGCTGGATGATGGAATATTTTACTGCATCATTTAATGAACAACGACAATGTGTTTCAATTACATAGGGAATAGTAGGTTTTGTGTGGCATCTATAGAAATACCATATAGGAATGGATATAACCATGATGATTTTTATTTCACAAAATAAACAGCATAGTGATTAAAATGAATTTAAGAAATCCAAGACTTTTAGCAGGTACTAAATTAAATTAGTTTGTAGCCTATGACAAACTCATTGGTTCCATTTTCAAATCTGAGAAATCTTAAATTATTAAGTGAGACATGTACATTGAGAAATTACTTTCTCATGAATTACTGAAACCCTTGACTGCCTTAGTAACAAATTCATTTTGCTCTCATAGCAGGCCAAATCTTAACAAAATCTATGGTGCAGAGATAGACCTGCTGCAGCGCCAGATTTATTGATAGAGATTTAAGAGGTCTCTGCTGTATTCAAATTACTTTATATCCATTTAACACATTTGCTCTAATTAAAAAGTAAGACTTAACTTTCTTGCTAGTCTCCCCATGTGTATGCTGGTGCCATTTAACTCCAAAGAGAAAGATCAAGTGACAGACTATATGAAAATGTTAAAATATAAATTACATAATTTAGGTTGCTTTCTCTGAACTTAGAAATGCTGTCAGATTAAAGTTCAAATTTCAGTGACTCAGTTCTGATTTCCTGTAGAGTCATTTCATTTCCAAATCAATTATGGCTTGCATATCAAAAATTTCTAGAAGAGATTAAAAGACATATGCATTTTAATTAGTTCTTATTAGAGGGAAAATAACCCATCCCCACATTACTCAACTTATTTGGAGAGTAAATTGAGACTATGGACTGGGAGTCCATTGTTATAGTTCCAATTCATTTATTTCTCAAATTAAACCTAAGAACTTTGCCAGTTGAGAAAGTAAGGCAAACTCTTGCTCTCACCTTTGAAAGCAGTCATAATGAACTTAAGTTTTGACTTAGTCATTTAAGTTTAGTATAGGACAACATAAGTAGTACATTTTACTTTTATGTTTTTTTTTCTGCCAAATTGGTTCTCATGTCCATCAAAAGCTGGCTAGCTTACTCTCTCTAAGTAGCTAGTCAGTGGATACCTATGTCAGCACAGAGAGTTGGAAATATCACTTTGTTTCATGCTAAAATACAATTTATTTCCTGTTAAAATAAAATCACATTGTTTCCTATTAAAATAAAATAAAATACAATTGGAACCATAACAATGGACTCTCAAAGAGCTCATCATATTCTGAGCTTTACTCTTCTCTCTCTGATTCCTGGACAACACAGAGTGAGTGACTTTCTTCCCCTCAGGACTTTTTTCCACCATTCTTGCCTTCCTGCCTACAACCCACAGATGGAAACTTCTTCAATCATAAGCCAAAACAAACCTCTCCTACTCTTAAAAAAATAATCCAAACTGGTCTGGAATATTCATCCATAACTAAACTTGATTAACTCATAACTACCCTTGGTAATGTTTCTAGCTAATGAAACAAAAGACAAGTAGTTGACTCTATTTTGTTCCATAATCTTCATAGTTGTTGATGCTACTATTTCACTCCTGCTTTCACTTACATTCTGTAATGTACCTGATACACTCTGATGGCAGTAGGGCATTGCTATGCATATGCCCACCAAGAAGACAAGCTTATTTCATCATTTCCTGCAGATGAAATTTGTTCTAACAATAGATTAGAATACAAGCAAGTGCATTCAAAATATTCAAAATATTTTGAAAATCAAGTGCATTTCAAAATATTAAACCTACTGATAATGACAGGGGTCAAAGAAATAAAACCCTCAGGTAGTAGGTGGTAACAGCCATGAGGGAAAGGTCGAAGTAGGCTTAAGATTTTCCTGACTTGAGCAATTTATTCCTACACTTAGCAAATTTGTTTTCTTTTCTTTTTATTTTAATAAGAATAAAAATGATACATAATTTCAAAACAAGATAAGAAAGTAACAATGGTTGTTATATTGCACATTGTTACCTTCAAAGTAGTTATTCAGATTACCAAATAGGAGTGCAAAATTGATCAAACAATTAGGCATTGTCTCAGTTACTTTTCACTCATTGCTAGGACAAAATACTCAATGTCCAAAATGAAAGAAAGAAAAGTTAATTTCTCTCATAGTTAGAGGAGGTTTTAGGTCATACTCAGCTGGTTCCAAGGCCCAGCAGCACATTGACAGAGGACAGACATTCATGGTGGTGGAAAACAGCAAAATTCAAGGGGAGGAGCAGCAGCTGTGGTTGCTCACAAATCTCCGTCCCTCCCTTAAATTGCAGTCAGATAGCTCCAGCGCAGGTGGAGCACTCACACCCATAATCCCAGCCTTGGATCATGAATTAATCACAAGCTCCAGAAGCCACCCCATGATTGCATGATGCATTGAGGGAGAACTAGATGCAAACCATAACAAACATTAACTGTTCCTTTAAAAAACAGAGAAGAAATTAGTAGTACAATTTTCTTAGCTATCATATATATATATATATTTTTTTTCTTCCTTCTTTTTAATTCTTTTCTCCTTTCCTCCATTCCAGTTGTTCTGTCCTTTTGAGCAGTTTCTTTCCCTTTTAAAATACAATGTTTACATATCTTAATTGATTAATTTCACTTGTAAGTATGGTCTCTAGTTATATTTGCCTATGAAAGTATTGAGTTTATCTTACCCCATTGCATATAGATACTACACGGTTTTTATCCATTCCATAGTTGGTAGGTATTTGCGTTGTTTCTAAGATTTAGCTATGACAACTTGCTCTGCTGTAAACATTGATGCAATTGCTGTGGTATGATGTTTATTAAGAAAGACTAGCATTGGTTAGGGATATAGCTCAGTGGCATAAGTGACTGCCTAGCAAGCACAGGGTCCTGAGTTCCATCCCTGGTACCAAAATAAAAAAAATGATAGAAAGAAAGATTGGCATATCTGATTTTGTACAAAAATTTTTATTTTCATTTAACAGTTACTATTAAAATTACAATACTAAATTTTTCAGAGTTTAACTGTCTGCTATCACCAAATACTGTCATTTATGAAATTCTACTAGAATCCTGAAGACAGGAAAAATTTTTGACATCATAGGGTATGTTCATTTTCTAAACAGTAAGTTTGGTTAGTGATTTGAGTAGACTAAGTTTTTCTACTTATGCAGTTCTAAAAATATTTATGATTGTATATATTTTAATAGTTAAATTTGTGTTTGGCTGACACTGATAAAGGGTCTACAAAGTGCAGTACAGGGTTACAGGATAAATCCTGAGGGGACTTGACTGACCTTATCAGA
>NDGM011205507.1:13712-26194 GCA_002564305.1 Octomys mimax | reverse complement strand
CTGAGCCTGACTGCTTTGTTGAAGCAACCACTTAAAGAACTGAGCTAAGGGGCAGGCCCCCTGGCAAGCGCAAGGGCCTGAGTTCAATCCCCGGTTGAAAAAACAACAATAACAACAACAAAAAAATTTAGTCTTTTAAAAATTTATTTTAATGATTCTAATCTCTACATTCAATCAATTTTTAAAAATTTATTAGTGTATGTCTGTGACATAGTGGATATATTCTTGGCAGGGTTTTGCTACGAGTCTTAGCCTTTTAACTCCCCACCCCTTTAAAAATCTGTTTTTATGAACAACCTGGCCTCCAGATTTTAAAAAATCAAAGGAAGAAAATCATCCATCATGGTCTTACCCTGGGCTGTCAACTACAAAAGATTTCATTAACCTGATGGTCCCCAAGGTCATCCTTTCAATGCCCCTTCCTCTAATCGTCCTGTCCTCAGGGTACCTGGTTATGAGGGAGGAAATAGATAAACACACCACAGATCTTAACCCATTGCTTCACTTTTGGGGTGCAGCCTCCAGAGACCCTATCACACTGGGGTGAGAAAGAATATGGGAAAGCTATCAGTACAGGGTAGCGGCCCCAGGACACCCCCATCTGACTGTTTCTGAGTCACAGGGAGGGTCACAGAGTCCAGGGGCCTCCTGGGACTGTGGAGAGTCTGGCCTGGAGATGCAAAAGCTGGAGGCTTGTGGTGTCCACAGTGAGTAACCAGCAAGAGATAGTCATCTTGGATAGTGGTTCTCACACCATCACAGAAGCTGGGGGGAGCTTGTGGAGGATGAGCTGTGCCTTGCTCCATCCAGGCTCTGGGGAGGAGATGGGAGGAGTCCAAGAGAGAGAGAGAGAGAGAGAGAGAGAGAGAGAGAGACTCAGGAGCTATGGAGAGGCCTGGGCTGGCAGGCAGAGGCCTTGAGGGCTGCTATGGCTGCTTCTGTCTGTCCTTTTGCAGTGCGAGCAGAGCTATTCCCGACATGCACAGAGACAGAATGGGCCAAGGGAGGACTGCAGCTCCCCGCTGCGCACAGCACATCACACCCTACTGCTGTCAGCAGCAGCCTCTGTGTGTGCTGCCTGCTGTCCCAATGACCTTTGGGTGTGTGGGCAGCTCCAGGGAGGACAGCAGCCTTTCCAGGACATGAGGTCCCCTCTGAGGACCAGGTGGTGAGCTCAAGTTGTCCACAGGCGTTTGCAAACATCAGCACTGTACCTCTCAGTACAGGAGCGGAAACCGAGGCTCTGGGAGCGGAGGGAATGTGCCTAGAGTCACTGAATACTCCTAACCTCTCCTCAACTCCAAGTGGTACTGATCTGCAAGTCTCTGTGTACCCCAAGGGCCCTGTGGGCTCCCAGGGGTGTGCACAGCAGGCTGAGCAGCTGGGCCAGGCCCTGCAGGCGTCTCCAGCCCCGCCCAGGTCCTGCCCTCTGGCTAGCCAGGCGGCTACAGGCGACTGCCCCAGACTAGTAGGCGACGCTCTCTCATCACTCCATTAGCTGCTCTCCTGTGACAGTCCCCAGGCCGCTCCCATTCCAAGCCTCCAGACCAGCGCGGGTGGTGAGTCTTCGGGGACTGAGCGCCATGGGGCTGGACGTGTAGACTGGCTCTCACAGGCAGCCTTTGCTAGGCCATGCTTCCAAGGGATGCTGGGCAGGGTCCCCACTCTATCCAAAAACCCCAAGGTGGTAAAAAAAAAAAAAAAAAAGGACAAAACAAAACATGGGGACAGCCAGATGAGAGTGGGGACAAGGGCATACATCCAAATGCCTGAGATGAGTATGGATGAGGCTTCATGCAAATGTATGCAGATGAGCATGCAATCCTGGGGTGGAGGCATTGCACTCATGAAAACCAGGGCTTCAGAGTTCTGACAGTGCTGCCCTTTGTGTAAAGCATGATATCCAAAGGCCCCCAGTGTCAACTGGACAGAGCTCAGGTATGCCTGAGTGACCCTGTACTCAGAGGCCTCTCTGTCCTTGTTCCATGGGACCACCTCCTGGTCCCCAGAGGCTGCTTCCCACAGGGCTCCTCTACCTGCCCCAGATGGCATCCTTCATTGCCACCACTGCTTACCCTCCAGGTCCATCCCAGGCCTGGCTGTCTCCACAGAGGGGTTGGGGAGCTGCCTCCCGCAAGACCTCAAGTTGTTTTCAGCCCTGCCGGGCTCATGGGATGCTCAATACCAGATGAAGGATGGAATAAATGAATAAATCCACATACATTCAAATTCACAGTCAATTCCCTCCGAGGACTGGCCTTGTGATCTATGTTCATGATTCTGTACCAGTGGGCGGACTGACCTCTGCCCTATGCCCTCAGCTGCAGGCGGCAGTGGGTCCCTTCACCTCCATGGTCCATGGAGGCCCTGGGAGCACAGTGCTACGTGGTTCTGAGGTATCTATCTGGTTCCCTCCCCTCTGTGGATCCAGAGGATAGGTGAAGATTTGCACACAATAGGCAGTCAGTCCTGGGATGGACAGACATATGGACAGGTTGATGGTTGGACAAGTGGATGGATGAATGGATAGATGGATGGGTGGGCAGATGGACAGAAGTCTCATAGCATCCTGTGCTTGAATCTGAGCCCCTCTCCCACTTGGCCCTGGGCTTCCCTACCCTGCAGGCCTCTGCTGCCTTCCCTTTCCTCCCCACCTCCCCTGGGCTTTCCTGGGGACTGCACCTCACCAGTCCAGCTATTGGATCCAGAGCTCTGGGGAGGCTTGTTTCTGCTTCAAGGGGTTCAAAGGTCAGTTCTGGGGCCAGCCAAACCTGCTGGGCCCAGGTCTTCCTTCTGCCTGAAGGGGGGTAAGAAATGGAAACTCCTCCAGCCTTAGTTTTCCCATCTGTAAAATGGGAGTGGTTGTGGCCATGTGGGGACAATCCATATTGACAGTGGGAATACAGCCTTCTGTGTGATAAATCCATGGGTTCAGGGCCTCCTTTCTCTCCCTGTCCCTGCCACTGTCCCTGGGTTACCTGGGGCCAGGAGTGTCACCTTGATTCCTAGGAGCAGAATAAGCATTTATACCACCCTGGGGAGCAGAGATCCTGAGGTGAGGGAGAGGAAGGCCTTCACTGGAAGCAGGGAGGCATCAGGAGCAGAAATCTAGACAAGGGAAGGGAACTGGAACCAGGCACGGGAATGAAGCATTCTCCTAGAACAGTTGTAATTAAAACAAGATAGCCCATGGTTAGGTCAGAGAAGGGACTACCAGGCAAAGAGGCTGAGGCTGCTTGGTGTGTAATTTTTTTAACAAATGATTTAAATTCATCTTCTCCTTCCAGGTGTTCTGTGGGTGCCTAACGGTGTGGCTGTGGTGTGTAGCATATGAAACAGATGGTAGTCAATCTCACAGGCCAGATAATGGGTCAGAGGTTGCTGCAGGGCATTGGGAGACCTGGGGCCAGGATGGCCTCCCTCATTCATTCATTCATTCATTCATTCAATTACCTTGTGCATGACAGGCAAGCACTGTGCCACTGAGCCTCCCCTCAAGATCAGTATTTTTTTTTTTCAAGCTGTGGTTCGATGTTCATTTCTTTATTAGGAGAAAATAGAAATCAAAGTGTGGGGACTGTTTCCCCACACTGTGGGCCACACTGAAGTCTTAATCTGTCCCTATGCCAGGATCAAGGGTGGGATGGGGGCAGCAATCTGTCCCCCAGGGAGGACAATGGAGAATTCAAGCAGCCAGAGGGGGCTGGGCTGAACCAGCCTGGACTTCCATCAAAGGCAGAAGCCTCTTTGACCCCCACCTGGTGGTGGCCAGACCCCCCATTCTCACCCAGCCCAGGCCCATCTCCGCCTGGCCCGAGCCTACAAACAATGTGTTGTTGACAATCCACGGGGGCTAAACACTCGATAAGGCGGTCCCCACCATGCCAGACATCCTAACAGCGGGCAGGGCTCTGCACTGTGACGGAGGATGCTTTGAATGCATCATCCTGTCAACCGAGTTTATTATTCTTTTGCTCAAGATAAACTGCAGCCGCCAACGAGGGGTTGTATAAATTCCAGGCTCAGAAGTCGCGCAGGCCTCCTCCTTGTTAAACACTCACTCACACGCACATATACATAAATCCTGCTGAGAAAATATCCCTCTCCCTGGGACACAGGTCTCTGGGAGCCTCGGTAGCCTCTGTCTTGTGGGGTGGTCCTGGGACCAGCTGCAGCCATCAGGGGACCCAGGCTCAGGCCTGTCCTTGGGCCACTCACCACTTGCCTGGCCAGTCATGAGCCAGCTTCCTCAGGGCTGCTGGAGAAGTCTTTCCACAAGAGCCAGCTGTCTCGGGTCAAGCCCGGCTCTTGACTCCTGGACTTCTGTCTGCCCGAGGTCTGTGTGGGTGGCCGGACGACACACGCCAGTGTCAGGATGAGCCAGGCCCTTCAACTCAAACATGGGCTGCTGCCCCTGCTTTCAGAAGCCATGAGCATCTATGCTTGGGTACAGGAAACTTTAGAATGCCCCCTCACCTGCAAACACACAGAGGAAGTGCTGGGGAATCCAATTCATCTCCACATGCTGGTCAGAGACGGGGCATCCCCAGGTCTAGAACACAAACCTAGCCCTATCAGCTGTTGGCAGCTCTAGGGGAGGGGTCCAAGGGTCCTTTTCAGTCTTTGTTGTTGTTCATTTGTTTGTTTTGAGAGAGTTGATATGTAACCCAGGCTGGTTTCAAACTCATGATAATCCTCCTGCTTCAGTTTCCTGAGTGCTGGGATTACAAGCATGTAGTACCAGGCCCGACTTACTTTTCAGTCTTGCCCTGACTCCCTTGGGGACTTAGAATTAAAAACAAAACAGAAACCGTGCTCTATGCAAGGTCAATCACAGGACACAGTAACTTGCAGTGGGAGAAATGCAAGCCTTGGTGACAGACCTGGGATTGGCTCTCCTTACCCCTAGAGTGGGGACAGTAGGTGCTCACCTGTGTGTTGTCACAGGGCCTGGAGGCAGCCTGGGGGCCCTTCCCTTGCTCCCTCAGCTCTCTGTTCAAGCCTCCAGAAGCTGGAAGTTGGCTACTCCTTCTTCCCACAGTCCACTCTATTTTCTATGCATTCTCCTCTTGGCCTGCTCATCAGGCCTGTCCTCAGCACCCACGGCAGGCCCAGACACTCAAACACTGCCCTCTGAAAGAAAATAAAGAGCTAAAGCCTGCGACAGCCGTTCCGAAGGTGCCTGAAGCATACAGTTATGCCGCTCATGTTCCACGGCTGAGTCCCCAGACGGGGAGGAAGGACAGCTAGGTGTATCTCACAGGCCTCAGTTGGCCTCACAAGCTGTGGCCTCAGGCAGATCTGCCCCTGTGTCTGAACCCGGCTTGCTGCCCGCTCCCGGAGTGCCCACACCTGTCCTGACGTGGCTAAGAGGTGCGTCGGGCAGCTGTGTCTCTGCTGTCCTTTCGGCTGTCAGTGTGAAGCAGACAGCACCCAAGGCCAGATGCCCGAGTGAAGTCACGACTGAGCGATCTAATGTCATCCTGACATAGGAGCACGGTGGTCACCTGCCTGGGGATGGGGACACAAGGTTGGTTGCCTCTCAGCAAGGGGATGAGCTGAGGGCTCCTGACAGGTGTCCCTCCTGGTACCATTGGCTCCCCTAGCCCTGTGGTCCTCGGGGTGCTTATTCTGGGGCCCTAGCAGTCAAGGTGGCCCCCTCTGCCAGGGTGGGCCTGGGTATCCACCTGGAGGTCAGCTGCACGGGGTGGGGTGGGTTGGGCTTTCTTCCAACCCTACCCCAGGGCCTGCAAGGAGAGGGTACCAGCCCCTCCCCCACACACCTAGTCACGAGTGGATCGGTGAACGTGATTTTCTGAAGTCATCCTCCCGGCCCCTAGCCTCGGGCTACACCTGTCTCTTCCTGGTGCAAGAAAAGCAGCCGTTGAACAGGGAAGTCGCCTGTGAGCACTGTGTTTGGGCCAGCTCCTCCCCGGGCACCCAAGGACTTGCTGAGACAGGAGCCTGCTGGGGGTAGGGGCACAGAAGGGCCCCAGGGGGCTCCTGGGAGGCGGTGACTCTGGTGCGGGTCCTGATGAAGACTCCATATGGGAGAGTGGCATAGAGAACCTACGTGGAGGGGTGAAGTTGCTCACAGAGCCACAGCCACTGACTAGGGTAACTTGGGCTAGCAAGAGGGAAGTAGCTGAGGGGAGCAGGGCTGGGCCAAACCTGCTGGTCCTTGGCTGGGGGCAGGCACCTGCCGTGGGCCGGGAGCCGGGGCAGAACAAGATTGGGCACAATTTTCAGCAAGGTCTTCAGAGAGGCATAGGGCCCCAGGGGCCAAGATGGTGGCCTGTGCAGCAGTCAGGGCAGGGGTGCAGGGTCCCCCTGCCTCAGTCCAGGTCCCTTAGTTTGCTCCAGGAATCCAAGGCCCAGAGAAAAGACAGAAGACCCCCGGTCAGCCTTGGGCAGGGCGCCCTGATCTCTCCCACACTCAGGAGCTCTCATATACCCTGCTGGGGCCAGGCTGAGCTCAAGGAAAACTTGCTACAGGGCACTTGTCTCAACTCTGTGGTTTGTCTTTTAAGTGAGCCGAGTTCATTGAACTTACGGGCAAATCTATCCCCTTGTCCTGCCTCCGCAGCAATAATACAGTTAATGAGATTATTTCCTGCACTCCAGCACAGCCCTGCTAAGAAAACACTGTGTAGTAAAGACTGTTTGGAAAGGCCAAGACTTGTACCGGGAGGAAGTGAAGGGTGCGTCCTGTGGGCTTGGGCATGGCGCCACGCTACCTCCATTTGCTGAAGCCCCTTCCTCTGCCTAGCTGGGTCTCCTGCTCATGTCCCAGAGGCAGGGCTGCCAGGGCTGCCAGGCCCAACACCAGGGTCTCCCAAGTGCCAGATGAGCTGGACAGTGCATCCAGTTTTGTGGAAATAAAGCTCACCCTCTGCCCAGACAAGCTGCCAGGTGGACTTTAGAGGTTGTGCAAGGTCACTTCTGTTCTTGCACATGGGGAAATGAAGGCCCAGACAAGAGAAATCACTTGCCTCAGCTCCCACAGCCTGGAGGAGCAAAGCCCAGGATGAACTCAGGCCTGGCCCCCAGGACAGCACTGTCTGTCATCGGTTCTGGGCACCTGTCTCCCCCACCTCCACTGCTGAAGAAAAGCTGGGGGTCACCTTGCTTGCTGAATCTCACTCACCCCTGACTGGGTCTCCTCACCCCTCTGCTCATTCCCTTTAGATCTTAGCGGTGTGGCGCCCAAAAGGGCTCTTCACCTGGACCCTCCTCACCTGGGCCATCCTGCACCGTGTGCACAGGTGCAGCGGGGCGGGCCGGGAGACATTCCAGCCAGGAGACAATGGGGGTTAAGAAGCCATCTTCTTTCACACCTCCCCATTCCTGCAGTTAGTAAATCATTATCCCAGGCCACACAAAGCAGGCATTGAGGGAGGCTTATTGCTGCTGTCCTGTGACTCTTTAGGTAGGCAGAGGCCACTGGGATCCCCTAGTGGCAGAACAGTTCCCCCACCCCTATGCCACTGGGATCAGGTTACCCCATCTAATCCCTGCTCCTCCATCCGCCCTCTCTGTGCTCATTGTAATTTATAATCAGTGCATGATGCAACCTGCTAATTGCATTGCTCGATTTTGAACACATCCCGGCTGATCCGAGTCAGGCTCAGCAGTGGCGGTGGCAGCGGCGGCAGCAGAGGGAGGAGGGCGAGGGCTCTGCGCGGTTTATCAGGCTGGGTTATTCCTTTTTCACTGCTCCTCCTCCCCTAGTCCCCCAGCCTTTGTTAACCAGGGCTTGCATCACCTCCTGCTTTCCGTTTCTCGGGAATTTTTTTAACAGCCCTTTTTTATGAGCCACTCCATCTTGTTAGCTAATGAATGATTGCCAGGCAGCAAGGGGGATCGCTTTGTGCCACTATTAAATGTTACATGATTGCAATTATGAGTTAACAAGGGATGGCTAATAAAAAAACATAATCTATTTTCGCGGCCTGGGGCAGACAAGAGACTCACTGCCTGTTCCCAGGCTGAATAATTCAGAGCCCTAGGGACCACAGGTGGGGGCAGGAGGATGGGGAGAGGGAACATGGGCGCTCCGGAGCCTGCAGGGGGCGTGGCTGGCAGGCAAGCAGAGGCTGATGGCCAAGGCACTCCAGGCTGCCCACCTGCTCAGAGTGAGCCGCAGGAACAATGCTTCTGAGCCGGCCTCCACCCAGGCCTTGGCTTCCGCCTTTGAGGCTGTACCCCAACATTCTGTCTGCTCTTGGGTTCAGTATCTTCTGCCCACAGCTGCCCAGGCCTCACTGAGACTGTGCCCTCTTGCCAGAGGAGCTACGCTTGGCTGGCAGCTTTTTCTAGTCACTCAATCAGCGCTGCATTCAGGAGCCACTGAAGGTAAGTGTTCTGCCCTGGTTACCAGGTGCATCGGCCTCGCTCCCATTGCTATAAGCAAACACCCAGGGCTGGGAACTTCGCAAAGGAAAGAGAGGTTCAGCTCACAGTGCTTGACATTCAGGGCTCATGGCAACAGCTTCACATTGCTGCAGGAACATGTGGAGAAGTTACACAAGGAGACAGGAGTCTGGAGAGATTCAGGGGTCAGGATCAGATTTGCTGTGATCTGGAAGATCAGCATTAATCCCTTCTGAGGGTGGCACCCCAATGGCTTCATCACCTTCTACCAGGCACCATCAGTTAGTGGTTCCACTGTCTCTCAGGTGGTCACATCAGGGACCATTCCTCCAATGTGTGAACATCTAGGGGACACAAACTGCCCACCAGAGACCTCCCACCACCGCCACCAGGAGGACTGCTGAGTCTCGATTTCATAGCTGAGGCTTAGAGTGGTTGCTGGTGAGCCGGGCTGTGCTGAGAGTCTACCATGGGCTCAGAATCCATAGCCGGCACAGGTTTCTTGTGCCTGGTGGCAGCAGGCAGGCGACTGTGGGGCGGGAGTCAGCAAGGGCAACCACAGACCGGGCGACAGGAGGAACACAGTCTGAGGACAGCCCTGAAGTGCATCTTCAAACGTTGCGGCTGCACTGTGGGTACTGGGAAACCACAGCCACCCACATCTCGTGGCCCGGGCCAGCCCAGAGCAGGGGCATGCAGGAATGCAGGAAGTCAGCGTCAGGAGGCTGGGCCAACCTCACCCACAGGGAGCCTCTGCCTGTGGCTGAGGGGCTACAGGATTCGTAGCGTCCTTGCTCAAAAATGAGGAAGAATTTCAGGATGGCAAGAGCAAGTATGGGCCCTTTAGCCTTGCATTCTCAAAGCCAGTCCTAGCCAGTAGACTGCTTGTCCAGCTCTGGCAGGTGACGCTGTGCCTGAGGTCTGAACCCTCACTGCCTGGGGGGGGGGCTATGCGATCCATGACAGGCCTAGCATTGGAGCTGGGCATCAGGGAGACCCTTTTGCAGGCCATGTGGATATAGCCCAGTGAGCTTTCGGGGCTGGGCCCACCTGGCTATTTGGGGACAAGGCCCTAACTCGACTGTATGATGAGGAAAGGGCCTAAGCTCTACATTCAGAATCTCTATGTAGCCACCCCGGGCCTCAGAGCTATAGAAGAGCCCAGGTTCCAGCAGGACTGAGACCAAGTAGGCAGCTCCACCCCCAGAGGTGGAGACAGCATCTTCAGAGAGGAGCTTGGAGTTTCTGAGAGCCAGTGTCCCTGGGCCAACTTGGCCCCAGTGATGTGTGTGTCCTCTGACTCTGGGCATTTCCTGCAGGGTCCACCAAATGTGGAAGGAAACTCAGGAAATGCTTCCGTCTCCTGGAAGCCAAGGAAAGAAGGGTGCTCTTGGCTAGCAAAGTGGAAGGGCACACTCCACAGGCACAAGCTTGGGTGTGCACACCTATGTGTTCCTGAGGGGACATGGTGGCATGTGCATGCGTAGGCGGGCTTCTGGACCAGGTGAGTAAGCATGCATGCACACGCAGGTGCGTAGACGTGTGTGGCACAGTGTTCTTTCAGGTGAGCTGCTCATACACATGGGAGAGACAGGTCCCTGACCCAGTGAACACGCAGCTCAAGTGGGAGGACCCGTGGCCCACCGAGCCATCCCCTGCACCCTGGACTTCATGTCCCAGCTGGTTCCAGCCCCATCCAGGCCACGGCTTCAGAGTTGAGGCCCAGGGCTGAGGGGCAGAGCAGAGGTGGGAGTACATGCTGCTCATGCCCCCGCTCACCACATGTCTATGGGGGACCTGTCCCGCCTTGGTTTTGCTGTAAGGGGATAAGGCCCAGGGACCTCAGATGAGCCTCACCAAGGCTAGCTGTCATTTCATCCTGGCTGCCACTGAGTAGGCTCTGGGGCTAGCAGAAAAAACAATGAGCCCCTAGCCATAGCCACCTGTCCATCTGTCACCATCAACACGATGGGCTGAGTTCATACATGATGTGGGGTGTGCACCACGGCCCATAACAGGGGGCCAGGATCCTCCGAGGAACATACATGTATGGTGGGGAGGGTAAGGTGGGGACATGACATCTCCCATGCCAGAAAGCTCTTTAAAAACAGCCCCTTGGGGCCCCAGAGCTGGGTCCCAGCGGCCACCCACCCACTGCAGAGACAGGCCACGGCGTGAGGTGAGGTAAATCACCCGCGATTGCTCCCTGGAATGTGGCCACGGTGAAAGGCAACACGCATGTTACTGCTACATAAACACAGTTAAACTATTTATGACGGCCACGGCCCAGTGGCCCCAGGAAGCCCCAGATGTGTGGGGTACGCACTCTGCTCCTGGGGAGGGAGAGGAATGAGGTTTATTTTGGCAAGAGCCTGGCACCTTCCCACTGCCACCCACCCAGGGGCCCCTCAGGCCCAGGAGAGCATCTTCCCACTGGCCAGAAAACGGTTTTGAAATTATGGTAAGTAGGCAGAACAACAAAGGCCCAATCTTCTGTTGGCCCTTGTTTGTTGGCAGTTTGCAGAGGACTTTTTAAATAAATAGGTGCTTTTGCTGCCCCTGTTCTGAGGATGCAGGGACCCATCTCCATCCTGGACCCTGAGAGAGAAACTGAGGCAGAAGACAGCCTGCTGGAGAAGCTAAGCCAACAGGGAAGAACCTGCCTCTGCCCTCTGGACATCAGCTCTGAAGATGGAGGCCCAGTCCCTGGCCTTAGGCCACCTCTCTGCCTCAACAAGGGCTCAGCCCAGCCTCCTAGGCTGGCTCTGCAATCCCTGACTCCTGCTGCTATCTGCATGCTGGGCATCCATGGGTGGCCCTCCCAAGATGCTCAGTCCGTGGGCCACCTGCAAAGCCCAAATCAGGCCACTGTGACCAACTCTAACCTCTTGGCTAAGGGCCACCACTGATAATTGAAGGCCTCCGCCACATTGTTGGAGCTCGAATACATTCTCTCCATGTCCTGCTGTGGCCTCCTAGCGGGGAACCATGGCCCTGTTACAGGGATGAGGAAACTGAGGCCAAGAAAGCACTAAGCCTGGCTCAGCCCCCAGGGCCACAGTGCCGTGAGGGGCATAGATTCTGACATCCACGTTCCACCCCCTGCACCACTTTGCTGGGGCAACTGCATGCCCCAAGGACCAAGGGACAGCACGTCTTCTGTAAGACTGGATCAGAAAGGGGTCAGGTGGAGTTTTGTCTTGTTCTGTTTTGTTTTAAAATAAAAAAACACCCTAAGCCTATTCACATGGATGAGGTTATCACTCAGAAGTCCCTTGTGGGAGACAGTGATCCTAACCCTGCTCCTTTGTTCCGGGAGGTTTTGTTCGTGTTTGATGTTTTACCAATTACATTAACAAATGTGAAATATAAAAGGTCAAAAAGCTCATCTTCACCTGCCCTGCCCCAGTCCAGCTTTCCCTCCCTTGCAGCAGTCTCCACGCTGGAGAACCTGCTCAGAATCCTCCTGCCTCTGCCCCAGGTGGTTTCCTGGTTCTTCTGGGGTTTCGTTGGCAGGCACTTATCAAATCAATTAAACTCACCACATCAAAATAAAAACTTAATTTGATAATCACATGATTCATTCAACCTGACTTCAAATAACCTTCTTTGCAGATCATAGCAAAGACATGCTTAGCCAGCGAGCAGGGCCCATGCACAGTGCCTTTCACCTCTAAGCCTTCCAGACCCTGCTTATGTCTGAGGCTGGCACCTTCCCTGCCCCGCCCTATCCCCTTCAGCAGTACCCTCAATAACACATCTTAATTTCTTTTGGTCAACATGTGGCCATTCTGCAATCATCCAATCCCAGCCTCCTGGTAACCACTGACCTAGTTACTATCTCTGTGGTTTTGCCTTTCCCGGAATGTCATGGAAATGGATCACGCAGTATGGAGCCCTCGCAGACTGGTTCCTGTCTCTTATGACTCTAAGATTCAATCATGTGGGGCCGGTGAGATAGCTCACCGTCTAAAGTGCCTGCTTAGGCAAGCTTAGGCAAATGCGCAGGGACTGCGGTTGGATCACTGGCACCAGGGTGGGCTGAGGCACAGAGAGAGAGAAAGAGAGAGAGAGAGAGAGAGAGAGAGAGAGAGAGAGAGAGAGAGAGA